>JAQGBU010000255.1:0-41943 GCA_034698605.1 Isotoma decorata
ATTTTTTCAAACCAGTCTCTAGACCTGGGGAGTTATTTAGGGGGGGGGCTCTAAACCGGGGGGGGGGTTCTAAATCGCGTTTTACGGTAACTTGATTACATGAGAACTGAGCAGTTGCTTTTTGCACTAAAGACTTTACATTTAAACAAGACTACCTATGTCAAATCCCCACTATTTTTAAGGTCATTATAATTTCAACTGTGCAGTATGGTGTACAAATTTGGGGTCGGGTGGTATGGTGGACCTGCATCATTAATAGTGTCTAGAAGCTCTTAAACAACTTTTTTAAACGGTGGTATTTTCCCTTGATTATTAACTTATGGGATGTTTATGAAAAGCTTAAATTGTTAACTGTTAATGAGTATGCTAACTTTTAGTTAATGTCCTTGGCATATAACTATACCAGTCCTGTGTTAATCCCATACCTGCACGTAGCACTACAGCATTTTGTAACTCATTCAGGTAATCTGAGACAATCTCGTTCCTCTATAAACTTCGTTATTCCAAAACATAAAACATCTCTTTTCAAAGAAAGTGTGAAATATCGACTTGTTTGTTTTTGGAACACTCTGCCACATCAGGTAAAAGCCTGTGATTCATATCCTTTAATGAAACTTCATTTAAATCGGCACATAATTTAGAATAGAGTACGTTTATAAATTGTTTCTAGTGTTAAAATTAAGTTTCAGTTTTGTTAAGTTAATTTAATTCTACATTTTTACTCAATTAAGCTATCACACTGCTGTAAATTGTTTTTCATGACGTAAATGTACTTTTTCTGTCGTTGGGTGGAAATCAGAAAGGAAATTCCTACCTGTAAACTTTCAGACAATAAAGCCATTATTATTATGTCATGCTGAACAATTTTCCAAGTCATTGTAAAAACCTAAAGGAGTTCTTGGACTTTTTTCTGGTCTTGAAGACTTTGAGATCGTTGGAAGATGTTGGCCTCCTAGACCTTAAGATTTTCCACCCGGCCTAGAAAATGTATTTACCAAAATGCCCAAATTGAAGAGGCTCAAGGCTTCAAGGCTTTCATGTAAGGAACGGACTGTCAAAAACGAAACAATATCTTCTAACTGAGGAAAAATGGTTTATGAATACTTAAAATTGCCTAAAAGTGTTCATTAAAGGGGGTCAGAACAAATGTATTTCCGATTCTAAGCCAAGCATAATTTTCAAATAAAATTAATTTCTCAGTTTTTTGAGTTAAAAGGACTGTGAGGAAAACAAAGAATTTCAAAGGGTTAAATTATATACTTCACATTTGTGGATAAGAACACAGGTAGAAAGGCTATAACTGAATTCATAGTTCATAACTTATAAATGGATGAGGCTAAAAATTAAACCTGCATTCATCCCCAAACTATGGATATTATTTCATAAAATGCAGATACCACCGATTCAAACAGCATCATCCTAGTGGATTTAAACTTCCATACAGTTTTCATAATTTAGTTCAGAAATCTACATGATAGATGTTAAAGGCTTGTCTAAAATAGCAGCTAGGGTCTCATTTCCATCAAATTCTATATGAATGATTCTAGAGAATCCTTTACTTATAGTAAAACTCGAATTAGAACTGTCCTGGTTCATTTTCAATAGAGAACATGAGAACTGAAGACGAGAATATAGCATAGCATAACCCTTACTGAATGTAAGGTTGGCTTTCAGAGGTTATTTGTCCAACTCTAGTGATGCTAAATGAATGTAAAGGCATTTCGTGAATATGTAAAAATGATAAAGTGTACATAACGTAAAACTGGATATAGAACCCCATTATTAGGGTTAGTGTCAACCCTTCGAAAAGTATTGAGCTATATTCCAGGGAGACTCTTTCTTTCTCAGCAGTTTCGCACCACATTTATCTTTGTGAAAACCAGTAGTTTAGTCTAAAAAAATCCCACGTTTCTTAGAATTAACTACACCCTATCTTTTAGAAGCAGGTCATCAAAAAGGATCAAGATGTGTCTGGGACAGGTCCGTCTTCCGGATGGGAATTTACATTATCGAACAAGTGACATGGAGAGTTATCTAGAGGGTTTAGAATCCTAATACAGTTCTAATTCAAATTTTACTGAAAGTAAAGTATTTTCGATAATATACAACATTTAGTATTTTAATTGACATTTTAGTCCATTCATAAGCCCAATACACGTATAGTTTTTATTAAAAAACAAATGGTCTAAACATGCCTCCGCGATTTCGCAAGCCTTACGACTAAGTAATAAAAAAAGCTTTACTCGAGCTAAATAAAAAAAAATTTACCATAAAATTGAAGAGCAATAAAATTACTAGTATATAAACCCATTTATGTGAACAGGAATAAATATATATTGTTTTCGTAAGAAATCAGTCATATTTATTATAATAATATAGTGTGCGTGGATAAAAGAGTGTTTGCATGTTGAGTAGTTAGTCCTATATACACATTGCTTTCCCTTTCATCACAACCAAACCTAACAAAAGAGACATAAATTTTCTATGCATCATGCTTAATGTTCACAAACTTTCACTTTCCTTCTGGCCAATTGGACCTGTGAGCATGGTGATTCTCAAATCCCATAGCTAATTCCAAGACTACGAGCATCTTTTCATCTCAAATTCAGTCCAATCTTCAAAGATTCTATATATCAAAGGGATTTATTATTAACTAAAAGAACAAAATAGGTAAAGATAAACCCACGCGTGTTGTTGTTTGTGAATATTTCATATGCCTATGGAAAGGCTACTACTCAACTAGAACCAGGGTGAAGGAATATGGGTCATGCGTGTGCCCTTATAATCGGGTAATATCGGAGGACGTACATAGACTAACATCCGAAAATAATATCCTGGATTTACTGAACTGTTGCTCAAGGTTGTGGATTAGCACTGCACACAGGACTACCGTGGGGTAATCATTTCCTACCTTTTACTTTCGGTTAGAACTCCATAGGAAATGGATAAGAGAGGTGAGTGGTGGTGGTGGGCATCTTGTATGCTTTAGGCATTTTACTTCCGTATTCCTCCTTCACATCCGTTTAGATACTTTCTTTTTCTCAGGATGTACTAGCGTGTGCCATTTATAAGTTATAAGGTAAAAAGAGACAAGTGGGTGATCGTTTATACATATGGTGTTTGTGTAGCACATGTTGTATACAAAACAAACGGGACATAAGTGTTACTACACATTATACACTTATTTGATTACACTTTCTCAACTGTAATACAAAATACTTACATCCCTTCTACCTGCTTCCTGCTCCACTACCGACCACCATCGTCAGTCATGTAAGTTTGACTCCTTTCATAAACTAGTTAAGAAAACCGATAAAATATACCATTTTTTTATCATAGCATGATTTTAGCATACTTCATATATTACTTGATATGCCTTGAAGTTAAAATCTACTATATAGATAGGAACGTTATCTTAATAAGCCCTCCATAAAAGTCTCATGCACTGACATCATGCACTAAGGTTTCAAATTGAAGTTGTGTTTGTTACAGTAAGGAAACCGTGAACTAGCCCCGATATATTCACACGATTTTGAAAAACCTTGCAGGACAAAAAAGTCTTAATTTTTAAGAGAATGACCAATTTTGCATTATTTGCTTTCACCTACATTTCTTACAAAGAATAAATCCATTTGATTAAGAAACTTATTTCGTAAGGAAATTATCAGATTTTGTTTTTGAATTCTGTTTTGTCTCACGGCATACAGATTCAGAATACTCATGCAGAGACTGTATTGTGCAGGCCGTTTGCATGCCAAGTTAATCGACACCATCTGAAATGTAGAATCACTTTTGGTTGGAAGTAAGAAATGAAAGGCTTGCTGCTATTCACGGTGCATATTTCAAGTTTCTGCAAAAGCCACTACAAACCCTCCGTTATTAACAAGACATCGTTTTTGTCAGAATTTTACAACCTTTATAAAAATACATCGTTCAATCACTTTAATTCAGACTATGATACCTCGGGGGTTTTTAGGGAATTCTAGGATACCATTTTGCTTGAGACTATTAAAGAACCTTTGGTAAAGTGTTAAGATCCGATCCGGTCAAAACGTCGAATCAAGAACGTCGAAAAAAAAGACATCGAAAAAAGAACGTCGAAATCAAAAACATCGAATGAAAAATAACATCGAACACAACAACATCGAAAGCACGGTTTTATGATAATTGAAAAAGATAAATATGCAATCAGAGCGCATTTGCATTGTTTACTAAGCTTCTTAACAGCTTTCAACAAGCCAGGACCTTCTCAGGGCAATTTTATAATAAATCTGTGGTTTTGATAAAATTCGATGTTGTTGTATTCGACGTTCTTTTTTCGATGACTTTTTTTTCGACGTTCCTGATTCGACCTTCTGCCCTGCAACCGTTAAGATCTTAGCGTTTTTGAAGAAATCGCTACTATAAGACTAAGTCAACGTTCTGCCATACCGTTAAGGGCAAACGGTTATCAAAAATCGGATTTACGTCAATAGTAAGAAACGGTATGAGGCATGAAAAATCCCCGATTTCAGCTATGGTAAAACTAAAGAAAACTAGATATGCACCTTGTCGTAAGTAGAGGGTTTCAAAACCAGTTCCTCCATCCCATCATTCCTGAATAGAGATCTGTTCAGAGGCTCAGATGCATCAAGTGTCAAGTCCAGAGAAATGCTTCCAACGAGAAGTGTTATGAATGAGAGAAGAGCTCAATTTATCATCTCACATTGAATATCTTTTCCTATTTAACAATATTTATTTATTCAAAGTTGACATGTCATTTTAGTACCAATTAAGATGAACAAAAATCAAATTGATCCAGGGTTACAGATTACAATAATAGGATGGATCGTAATGTGCAATGGTAATTGATAACACATTTCAGGAATAATCATAACTCTTTCATTTATGTCTTCAGAAATCCATAAGATACTATATAATCAGTTTAATAAAAATAAATTGCTACCTGTTCTACTAAAGGTTCGGTAGGTTTTCTGCAAGCATTTGAGAAAATAGGTACAACTGACAATGCACTCTTGGACATCAGACAAGTCTCAATTTCCCTGATAGTCCGCTAATTCGCCTCAACTAAGCATTTACATTATTATAATAGTATTACTCAATTTATTTCATAATATAAAATAAATTTCACCATGCAAGTTGATTTTAATCCTAAAACCTCAAAACAACTTAAATAACAGTATGTAACGATATATGTTGATTTATGGCCTCCTTCTTCAGAAATGCCAATAAAAACAAATACTTGAAGATGGGGGATTCTGTCGATGAATCTCCCTCCAGCCCCACCCCATCAACTTCAGAAATGGTCCAGTCTGAATTCAATTCCTACCAGCCCTACGATAACCCCTATCCTTTGGATTTTCCCGAAGTAAGAAAATCTCTTGAAAAAATATCTTATTATCCAAATATAAAACTAATTCCTTAACTTCTCCATAAACATTTAAATCATATATACTTTCATAGCTCCTGAGGAAAGTAGTTGAATACCTAGGCGTGAAAGATGTTGAAAAGTGTCGACTAGTAGCAAAAGATTGGAACAATGAAGCATGTTCAGTACTTCAACACAAAAAAATAATAGTATTCTTAGGAATACAAGCTGTGAAATACTATCTTGAAAAAATGCAATCAACTTCAGATTTCCCTCATAGAAACTTCGAATTCCAAATGCACATTGGCGAAACTGAAGATGCAATGAAAAAGTTTTGGATTAAATTTGGACCAAATATCAAATACTTGGATTTACGCTATGTACTAGACACAGATACACTCTTCCAAGTTCTGAGTAAACGACTTCCAAAAATACAGCAACTACGGTTAAGATATTTGCCCTTGATGATAGACAACTCATTTACAAACACCTACCAACAATACCAGCTAGAGCAAAGTGATCAAGCAGAACCTCGACAATTTCCTAGTCTTAAAGAGCTGTCCATATACAACTGCCCTCAAGATGACACAATGATCAAATCCACATTCAAAGATCTACTCAAGGCTATGTGCAACTTGGAGAAATTGTTCCTCAAGAACATCCCAAGATACACGAGTGACCAAGAAATAAGCCGTGTGGCCAGATCAGTATTACAAACGTTGATGGATCCAGAGGTAATCTTGCCTCGTTTGAAGAACATAGATTTCCAGTTGGAAGTTGGAAATTTTGAACTTGAAGGTTTAATTCGAAAGCGATTTCCTTTTGAAGAATTGAGTTTGAAGTTGAAGGCTGGAGTAAGGAATTCAATTTTGAAAGATTTTCTTGTTATGCTCAGTCCGAATTTGACTATTCTGGAAATTATATTCCCTGATGAGTTTTTCACAAATGGAGTCGTTTTTCCAGCTTACAATCTCATGAGACCTTTGGAAAGAGCTTTACACTTGAAACAACTGAAGGAACTTAATTTAGTCAATTTTAAGGGCTCTTTAACCTTTGTTAAAAAATGGGCTGGGTTGGAAAGGTTGTCAGTTAACAAAGCTAATACTGAGGTGTGCGACTACCTACCTCTTCATTTTGGTCCTGCTGACCATAAATTAAAAAAGTTCCAGACGGACGGAACCATGGAGGGGGAGGATCTTCAAAATCTATCCATTTACTTCCCATTCCTTCAGATTCTGGAGGTGAAAGGGGTTAATGATGATGGGCTAAGGACCATTTATTTCAGCCTGCCGTATTTGATTACACTTGACATTTCGGAAGGTAAATTCACTGACTGTGGCATATCCGGTCTACCAAATCACATATGTGATGACTTTGCTGAAACTGGAATCTACCAGTTTGAAAATGGGGGACATTACAGGAAGGACTTATTTATAGGAAGTCTTACAAGTAAGTTGTGAAACTTTATCCTTTTTTGCCATTTCTTTCCAGAAATTATTGATAAAAAATGTAGGTAGGGGTTGGAAGAAATTTTATCAATACTCTTGACTCTTGAAATTTACTCTTGACAACATCATGCATACAAACTATTGTTTCTTTTAAGATTTGACGAGTTTGAAATTATCCAGTGAGAAGATGACAGACATTTCTCTAACTTTTGGGATAGTAGACTGCAAAGGATTGGGCCGTCTTACTCTCCAGTCACCAGCTGTAAGTTCCACTTTTTATTAATACAACGCAATTAAAAATTAAAAAATAGACTCATATCCACTTTCAAACTTATAAGGCGTACACTTAAATAAAAACTATTTTTGCTTTAGATAACGGATGCAGGAATAAAAAAGATCGGGGACAAGATGTTCCATAAATTGAAATACTTGGATATCAAAAATTGCGAAAATGTAACCGAAACAGGAAGGATCTACCTAGAAGATAAAATAACAGGAATTGAATTAATTTCTAAGGCCCGTCTTGGTGAATGGGTTCCAATAGCGGAGAATCCCAATCGTCAAGTAAGCTTACCATATCGGCCAGGTCAATTTGATTTCCGGTTGGACCCACAAGCAGTGTATATGTCTACCGCCGCACCTCAACAAAATGGACCAGTTGCACTTGTACCTGGGATTCCGGGTGGTGGTGGTGGTAGAGGTGGAAGAATACTTCAAAATACTTTCCACCGTCGGGATAGTATCTACTCTAGGAATTGGCCCATTGTCAAGCTATTTCATTCTCCTATCATAAGAACCTTTCGAGTTCGACAATAAATTTTTGAAAAATAATGACACTTTTATTTTACAAAGATCGCAAAATTAATTTTGAAACTGAACTCTGCCACCCAGTAGTACACATTTGGACAAAACTCGGGTTTTAAAACTCCCAATAGATTCAATTAAAGTTTCAAAATGGCATGAAACATATAAATATAGGGATACCATGTGACATGTGACCTATGTAAATTTCTGACGAATGTAACACATATGAAACAAGAAAGTATTATGGGATCTACAGGGTGACCCAAATAGGGGTTTACATCATTGAATTCTATAATATTCTAGAATAGTTCAGCAAAACTTGGGCCAGATGTAATTAATTTCCTTTAATACTAATTAGACTCACACAATTTTTTGGCCATTATTAATTTGAACCAGTATCCAAATCAGGCACATTCAGGATCGAGATTATACCTACATTCCTTTTTTTACAAAACAATACAAGTAAGAAAGATTAGAACAGTTGCGTAAATGTAAACCATCGCAACTATAGCAGAATATCAAGAGGAAGAAACTGTTAATGGTTAGTAATCGTAGTTTTAATAGTTATAACTAACGTTTAAAAGAAATACGTTAAGAAGTCAGTATTATTAGCAGAACTATAGAACTTAAGATTAGTAGTAGTGACTAAAGATTAAAGTAAGACGTAACGTCGACTAAAACTTAATTGTGTGTTGTAAAAAAGCTCTTGAATGTATCCATAGGTTAAATTGCACAATGCGATGGCATGCTACATTATTATAAAGAACAATTGGATTTGTGACATTCAATTTGTTTTTCATGTATGGTCCAATCTGCTGTTTCTATCTATTTAGAGAACACATCTTTACAATAATGACTTGTTTTTATTTTTTAAAGCCCAAATGGGTGAGAGATTCAAACAACATGAGGATGAACGGGCTAACAAAGGCTTTCCACCCTTTTCTTATGAAAAAGCACAGTAAGAGGACCCAAAGTGCAAAAAAACAGAAAAGAGGTGTAGGATACATTGGGTTTTTGAAGATGATGATGATACAAGGTTGGTTCATATGAGCGTGTAAGAGTCTGGGTTTTAATAACACTTATTAATGTTATTAATAAATAAATACATTATTAAAACTTGTTGTATTTTATAATTAAAATGAATGGATATGCTGGGGGTGTGGTATTACTGGCAGACAGTCACTGCAAACCTTTAATAATAAACCATTTTGTCCAGTTACTGGACTCCAGTATAAAGTAGGTATTTCTTGTTACCTTTCTTCCCGTTGTGTTTAATGCAGGAAGGCAAATATTTCTCCACATAGCATAATATAATATAATTTTTTGTTTCACCCGAAGAAAGTTTATACTGCCTGTGCTCCTGTGTGTGATGCCTTGATCCATCCGTTTCCTGGCGTTGACTGTGCTTTCATTTTCCTCACGTGCAGAACCGAATGGACTATTCATAAATTAACTGTGATAGAAATAATATCACCCGATTCCCTTTTGGGGCCGCTAAGAATGCCAATAATTCATAAAAGTGGCCCTTTGAGAAATGATGTTATAACGAATTGCTTCATGCTATCAATCCGGAAATATATGGTTTCAATAAAGTTGAGGAGACTTTTCGTGAATACTCCCTTAGATATATTCGACCACTACGCTTAAAGTTTTACCAAACTTTCCCTTTTACATTGCCTTCCTGCTACGGCATAGCATAACCACCATTGTCCTAGTGACTTTCTCAACTTACCTTGGCTTAGCATCTTCCCACTTCCAACCGAGCAAACCCCATCCTCGTGTTTATGAGTTATGCCTTAAATGCCTATTTATAGTCAGCATGGATCACCCACAAATAATTTTCCAAGGTAAAATTTTAAAATTTTGGGAATCTGCAAGTTCTGTAAGATCTGGAAGGCTATGAGTTATCCTAAGAGAAATTAACCTACGAGATGGATAGTACCCTCCAATGAAGCATATTATTTTAAGCGTAAGGGAGCTTTTACATCATTTCTGGCTCATTATTTTTTAAAATATGCTCAACAACCCCTTCTAACTTTTTAATAATATCTCCCTTCTATTTATTATCAAATCATTCAGATGAGATTGGTGGGTGAGCAACTGATTAGATTTTAGCCATAATATTTCAATTGATGACATGGACAATAATATAGGAAATATTCTTTGAAAAGCTTTACCTTTTTTTCAGTGAAAGTACAGAGTTGGATAGATTAAAGGGATTTGGTCACGAAGACTGATGCTTTTGGTAAGATAACTGCGTAGCATTAATGGTCGCAAACGAGTGCCAAGTGCCAGGTTGTACAGGGATGTCTGAAGGGTATACTGGACCAACCTGTAGTTTTTATCTATCGCCACAAATTTCGAATGGGTATGGCGAGTTCTCTGAAGCCCTAATTTCCAGTAGATGGAAATTCATTTTTACTACCTTCAAAATGAAATTAATTCCCTTCCAAAACCGTCTTCGTAATCCAGAAGTTAATCCAAAATGGTATAAAATGGACGATTTGTTTACTCCCTTGACAGTTAACTCTCTTAATTGCAAGATTTCGAACTTTATGGGCCATAATACACTTACTATAGTGCAATAGATGGGCTCTTCAAATTGTTAAGATTAGACGAACTAGAATCTATATGGATGTGTCCTGCTAACCAACTTTTTCTCTCCCTTTCCATTAAAAACCGCAATGATGATATGGAATATCCAAAGAAAGTAAGCCAAACTTTCACGATGAAAAACAAATTCATGCATAGCTAGATATATAGACCTCATAGAGTCCATAGTCTGTGAGTAGGCTTATATCTTAGCCAAAACAAAATTCCACAAGTTGGGGAGTTTTTATTAAAAATGTCAAGTTCATAATAAAAGCAGTCGTAACTAAGTTAAAATGCTTACGATTAAATCATAGTTACTACTTTTCAACAACTTTAAATTCATATTACTAGTTTTTACAGACAATGCAACACGGATAAAAGTACTTCTCCCTAACTCTATATGTCGAAAACAAGGACAAGTTCTATATAAGAAGATCCCATGAAGTCAAAATTCATATAATAGCATAGGAAGAAACTGCTATAATTTATGTTACAGCTTACAGCATTTATTTCTTATTGAGATCAATCAAATAACTGAGCGTTAATAATGCAACAGATTAAACTAAATCCCTTTATAATTTCACTCAAAACATTTACATAATCACAGCTAATATTCCTACAAAAATCAAGGAATTGGACCAGAAACGTTAACACTATTCTTCAACAGATAGACCAATAATTTTCGAAAGTTGCATCTGAATATTTTAGCAACAATTGATTCAGCAGAACATTTATTTTATTTAGGACCCTTCGGAGTAAAGGTCAATTTGGGGCCACGTTGACGCTTCTTTAGTTGCTTGCGTCGTTGGAGAGGTTTGTAGTAGTACTTGGTGTACAAAGCTCGCAATCTTTGAGGACACAGGGTTTCCTTATAACGGTAAAAGTCCTCCAGCAGGGCTTCTGTTATATCAAGGTCGCATCCACGCTGTTTAAGGTATACATTTTTTAAATGCTTTAAAATCCTATTTCTGGATATTCGTCGTATGAAATAGAATATGATTTATTAATGTAAATATGCAGTTCGTATGTGAATTGTGGGCTTTTATTGTCTATATTGTGCCCATATGAAAATACATGACTAAAACCTATGCATTATGCTGGTGATGAATCCAAGGTTTTTTTGGCCCAGATTTTATACAAACATTATTCTATGCATTAAATTTGGGTTTTATATCCAGGTCATATTGACAGAAATGCCTTCATTTTTATTTTTGATGATAATGTTCAAACGCGTGCAAAAATGAACACCTCAAATAAGAAATATGCTCCTTTCTGGGTTACATATGCAACAAAATTTAGAAAAAACCGTTACCGTTTGAACTGGGACGAAGTGTTGGGGGTTTCGTAATACCCCTTGCATTTTAAGTTGCGCTGCAACTGCAAAATCCTTCTGACGCTGATTAGCATCCTCCTGTTTTTTTGGTTCAGCTGGAGGACGCTGCTCATTGGGTTCACCCCTTTCTTCTTGATTAGCTGTTACATTAGAAAATGCTACGTTCACAACAGAGAATATGATGGGACTGCTGCTATTGGTATTATGCTATGTATTACACTCAGGATGTGATAAACCAACAGTTTTTAAAAAAAAACTCCAACTTTTTTAGTGTTGGGCCTAAGGATTGTATGAGATTTGGGAATCCTTTTAAAAAAACGATACTACAGAAAGTGACGAAGTCAACCTTTGCATCTACAATTTACAACTGAATTTAGTCCAAAATAACAGATGAATTTAAACAAAAATATTCCAAAAAACTGGGGTTACTAGATATTTCCAATTCCAACCCATCCAACTTTGCATTCAAAGTTAAACTTTACATGCTTGAGATGTGATTTCCGACCCTAATGATTTCACTTAGGTAAGTAATATTTGACAAAATCTAACTCACCTGTTACGCCTGGCATGTCAAAGGAGTTTCTTTTCAGGATCTCTAAAAATTAAGAAAACACGTTTTAGTAAAACGTTGAAACACATCCTAAGGTAAACAGATCCTTCAATCTGCTCCTTATGCTTCTACTTATCTTTAGTCTAAAAGCCTAACCTAGTTTCATTAAATGCATGCATCTCCTCCAACCTTTTTAAAACCACCAACACAACAAAAGCTTGGCTTACCTCGTTAACAAAAAGTGGAAAAAGGTGTAAAGTTGACAGGTAAGTTACACACCAACTTTTAGTTTGAATGTGAGACCTCAGTTAAAGCGAACATCTCTTGGGTACAACAAGATGAAGACTAAGAAACGACATGAGAATTTTTTCCATGAATGAATAAAATGGTAGTGAAAGGTCCCGTTGTGAGCCCTTTGAATGTATCCTATCTCTTTTTCACTCTCTCCTCTTTGGACCCAAGCCTACCACTTCCTTGTTTACAACTGGGGAATGTTGAACTCTGTGAAAGTAATATCCGTCAAAAGAAAGAGCAGTAGGAGTTGTAGGAGTAAGGTCTATATACTTTCTTCAAGTAACACTAAACTCTCAATATTCTTTCATATCCTATTTCAAATGTACACTCTACTCGAGTACTCAGATAACTTTGAATGGACTTGTCCTGCATAACAACTCCTACTTCCTATATTATATACAACTCAAAATGAAAGCTCACGGTTATAAGCAACTCCAAACAAAAACTACGTACGTATTTAAAGGGACTTTAGAAATCAGGGGGTTTTTCTAAATGGGAGTTTTCATATAAATTATTCACTAGGATATAAAAATACTCCACACGAGAATCCTATTCTATGTACATTAACCAAATTGCACTGCCCATGTAAAATACCTTTTTACGATCCCAAAGGTCCTTCATTTCTCGTGTAGATTGGACACCAAACATTTACAAATGGGTGATTCTTCTACAAAAAAGAAAGCCACGATTATCCAAAAGGGTTGGAAGGTGGAAGGAATTTCTATTTTGTAGTGGATCTTGGAAGTAAGGCTGGGAATGAATACAAGCCAAGAGTAGTTATAAAAAACTCAGATTTATAAAAAGGAAAATAGGAATTTTAGAAATTAAAGTCCAGAGCTATTTGCATAATAATAAGACATTGGAAATCTCTTGAATTCTAGGGAGAGAGAAACAAAAAGGATGATAATGACTTTGATGAGCATTTATGATTTTTATGTATATTCCCTAAACACAAAAAAGCTATAGGACAAAAAAGTGTAAAGACAAGAACTTACTAGGTACTTTGCCCACGACGAATAATGTGAATTAAGACAAGGAGACTTAAATTTTATGCTGACAATTTAATAAATTGTCCATCCTTTTGGGCGAGGAGACAAATAAGCAAACGAATACAAAAGCAATAAAGGAAAAGTGTGAATTATAGTCAGTGACTATAGCATTGGCTACAACTCAAGGAGATCTTTAGAACACACAAATTCTAAAATCAATGCTCAATATGATTTAGAAAATACTCGTAAGACCTCCTAAACATACGAATGAAACACGGAAGGATTGGACGTTCGGGTCAGAAATTAATTTATATTTCTATCACTCCTCAACAAGGGCATATTATGGATCAGCTTACATGGATGGGATGGGTAGTAGTAGTAGAATCGTCTAAATGATCTAATTAATTGGGCTTTAGACACTTAAATCAAAACAAGTCGATTACCAAGTTATCATATGCTATAACTCAAGAACCTTATGTTGACAAGAATAAAACGGCCATAGGAATTAAGAGCGAGGAAGTTTGCTTTGTTAGTCAAGTAATTAACCCATTGGACAATTGGGAGATAAAACTTTTAGTAGATAGAAAAATGGATTAAAAGATTAAGGATAAGATTAAGGAAACAATAATTAGAACATTCGTTCTTCTTCCTTTGCGAAAAAGCTTTTTTGAGGGGTCACTTTGTAAAACAGACTAATGTTAATAGTATGGTTTTTTAAGGTCCCGGTATGCGTCCAAGAAGAAGCATACCGGGTTTTTGAGCCATCAATACAAAAACACTATTTCATACCAAACTCCCTAAATCGTCTTAAGTAAAAAAGAGTAGGGTTTTCAAAGTATGAGATAAAGTAATAGTTTCCATTAAGTACAACAATGTACATTTATGAAAATTAACGTTTTCACACATTCAAGATTAATTGCTTCATTGGCTAGTAATTGATAGTAATGACAAGCCAATATCACTAAAACTAAAAGCACCCCTTGAAAAATTTACTTATATACACTTAATCAAATCTACATGATAGAAAGTATTTTTTAGTTCATAATTTTTAAAGGGACCATTTTGCATATAATGACCGCACATGCTTTCCACTTTAAGAGAGGTCATTGCCTGTATGAGTGTGCCTGATCCATTCTGGTCTTCTTTATGCCTATGGTCTCCTTTCCCCACGTGCTCTCGTCTTTCTCCTATTATTATTGTGAAGAAGCAAAGAGACTATTTACCAATGACGTGTAGTAAACTTAAAATGTCATCCAGCCTTATCTCTCACCAATAATACCCATAGTTCAAATGAAATGAATAAGTGACCCCTTAAAAAGGGCATAATTGTGGAGTACTTCACATTATTAATTTAGCCCCTTCAAGGGCTCAGATAAGGTTCACGAGATGATTTGTGAACACTCTATCACTATAAAAGGAACATCGCCCTCGCTTCCCTTTACCCTACTTCCAAGTTGTATTTCTCTCGTGGCACAACCACACTGCCCTACTGACTTTCTCAATGTTCCTTTCGCCTTTTCACATCTTCCTAGTCAAACAAATTCTTAGGCTTTTATTTTATAGCCACATATTTGAGGAAAGTATACAGGGGCCATCCACAGATAATATATTATGTACATATGTACAGATACATAGTACAGCCCTATTAAAATGCTTTCTTACTTGACAGGGACAAGCTATGCAATATAGTATTTAAATACTTTTTCCCTTTTCACAGAAGTTAACGTACAAAATGGGTAGTACTTGAACAAAGTCTACATGAGCCTTACATCATTTAAAGGTCATTGTTTTTTAACCTATGCTCAACCACTTATGCTAACCAGTCTATTTCTGGCAGTGCTATGAAAAGTAAACATTCAACACATGCTTTAAATAGCTTTCACTTCACTTTCTCTGTTGGGATAAGAAAGAGTTTGTATGTTTAGGCAGTTGAGAGGAATATATGTGGCCATTGATGGGGGTCTAATGATTGGTACATCACTGACTACACACCTATGAATAATTAATGCCTTTCTTGTGTCTAATTAGTAGCAGAGATAAAGAATAATAATAAATGTTCTGCGTAAGAGGCTAAACTAACTTGTATCCTCTTACCATAATCACCATTTTCAGCTATTGTATCGGCCACCAGTGGCATTGTATATTATATCCATGCAAGTATTAACTTTTAAATCGCAGTTTTGAACGAAAGAATGGATTGATGGATGTTTAGCACAAATAACTTGACAGCTTCTATGTAAAAGTGTCTGACATTTAATTAAACCAACTGAAATTAGGAACTCTGAAATGTAACCCTTTTGGTGTATGTTTAGTACATATCATGTCTTCTTTCCCATTAATTGTGAGATGCTGAAATCGCAACCTGAATTAAAATCCATGTAGGTTTATACTCAGCTCTCACAAGCTATTACTCATCATATGTTTGCCTTACCTAAAATAAACTTATCTTAACCAGAAGAAAAAATGTAATTCCACAAGCTGTGAAGTTTTTATTAGTACTTTCAAAACATTGCAACAACTTCTATAACAAGTTTATGGTTGAAATATAGTAAAATTTTACTACGTATATTACTCACTAACAATTTTTACTTTCAATATTTGACAAATTCACTAATACGACTATGTATACAATGCAGCTTTAAATGTAAGGGTGATAAAGGAGATAAAGGAAGTATAGGAGCTCTCGGCGCTCTGTTTACTAATAGAATCTATTCAAAAGTTTTTAAAATTTTAATAAATGTACAGGAGCTCAGATGTGTATTAGGACTAGAAGGGAGGTGAATAAAACTTTTACCGATCATTTTACTGGTTAAAAGCATTTAATTAATCATAACTAAAATCCATCAAGAATTTGACATAAATTTCCAGCGATTGAAAAGTTCAGTTTTAGGAGGATATGCTATAAGTAATGTTTAAATATTCTGCACTACAATCTTTTATCTAGCAGGAGCAAAATGTTTCTTTCGGAGACAAAAGATCTGTTTTAATCATCATCCTCGTCCATGGGGTAGTTCATCTGTGGGCAACGCTGACGCTTGGCTATTTGCTTGCGTAATCGAGTAGGGTTCTCGTAGTACTTGTTGTACAAAACTTTCAATTTTTGCAGAGAGATTGTTTTCTTGTAATTCTCAAAGTCTCTCAAGAGGGCTTCTCTTATGTCAGGTTCAGCTTCAACCTGTTGGAAAAAAATTAATAAAATATGTGTATGAAAATAAATAAAAGTTTCTTAAACCCCCACTCATCGACCACTAAAACGAAGAATGAGAGCATAAATTAAGGAATTCTATATGGAACATTCTCTTTTGGTCCGGATACGAATAATGTGCCTATGGACTATACACAGGTAAAAAACCAATGCTACTTTGGTCCAATTTTTCGTGAAATAACATCAAATTCTTCTTTTATTACTACACTTTATTTGCTTCTGAGGAATTAGATGGAAATTGCATGAGCCTACACACATCGTATGTCGTATGTGCCTTTAGTTAAATACCTTTGATTAAAAAATGCAGAACCATGCATTTATCGCAACTCAAATTTTAAATTCATTTACCGTATGAAGTGGAACAAAGTGGTCAGGACTTTGCAAAATCCCTAAGAATTTCAATTGCGCTGCAACAGCGAAATCCTTTTGACGCTGTTTGGCATCTTCTTCATCTTCTTTTGGTTTGGCTGGAGGAGATCCGTCACTAGGTAGATTGGGTTCACCCTTCTCATCATTACCTACTACAGTCAACAGAATGAAAGTGTGAATCCCTCAGTAATGAAACGAAACCTATTTATTCCCACATTGATGAAGATACGAATTTAAGGATAAAATGCTGGCAAAATAATCTTGAGTCATTAATATCCATATCAAAGCATATGATACATATCCTACGCTTTTCATTAATTCTACTGTAAGAATAATGTTTGACAAAATATAGAACTCACCGGTTACCTCTGGCATTTTGGAAAACTACTTTCCCAAGATTCCTGAAAACCAATAAAATTAGTCTTACTCAAATTGAAAACACACTTTGAAATGAATAGGTATGCCTAAATCCCCTAATTTTATTAAATGCATGCATCTCTTTTAACTTATTTAAAACCACCAACACATCAAAGGCTCACCTTGTTAGTAAAAAGTGTAAAAAGGTGTAAAGTTGACAGGTAAGTTTAGACAAACTTATTTTGAATGTGAGACCTCAGTTAAAGAGAACATCACTTGGGTGCAACAAGATGAGGACTAAAAACGACCTGAGAATTCTTTCCATAAATGAATAAAATCCTATTGACCCATAGCGTCCTGAATATAAGAGCCCTTTGCCTATACCCCTTCTCTCTCTGTGTTCATCCAAGCCAACCAGGTAGCTTGTTTACAACTAGGGAATGTTGAACTTTGTGAAAGTAATTGGTAGGAAGGAGAAAGTTCCATATACTTTCTCGAATAACATAAGTGTTCATAGTCCATATACTTTTCTGTCATATCCACTCTTTCCGTGAGGTTGTCCTGCGTAACAAAGAACTCGTGGCCTCGTGTGTGTACCCAACCAACCCAAGATAATAGGTCAAGGTTCTATGAACTCTGGAGATATGCATATTAGAAGTGACTTAAGGAATCACGGACTTTTCATATCCACTACTCAGTAGAACGTAAAAGTAGAGTAAGTTCCTTCCTATTCTTATCAATAGTACACGTGAAATACCTAGCAGTCTATATATCTTTCTCATCTAGATCTCAAGTCAAAGATTTCACACAGGTGGGATTCTTCCATGAAGAAGGGAAGCCATGATTACATCATTGAACAAAGTTAACAAAGAAGTTAGGGATTGTGGGGAAAAATAAACGCATGCAAACATGCATCACATAACAAGTAAAATGTAGGTAAGGAGCTTTAATATAAAATTGGGAGTAATAAGAAAGAAGGTAGGAAGTCAGCAAATCCAATCCAGAGAGTTTAGCACGAAAGCCATTAAAAATCATGTAAAGCTGCAGTGGAAGGGAATAAAGGAATAAACTGAATAAAGCAGATTGGGATAATATACCTAACTTTTTTGATTGGGAATAGTAGCTTGGTTTATTTCCAGGAAATAAGTTTACTGTAGAAAAGTGTAAAAATGTGAAAACCCCTTCTAGAAATCTTGTAATGAATAAACAGGCAGGAATTGTAAAATGTAATACAAATGCATGCACGCTGACATATTCCAATAATGACAATAATATAAATAGGAATGTGTAGTTAAATCAAAAGATTGAGGGGATGATTAAAGCAGTCTTATATTTCTTCCGTTTTTACTGTTTCGATCTACGAATGCTGACTTTGCTGGAAATCAGTCAAATAATATAGAAATGAATCTGTCAACTTGACTTTGGGGTTAGGCCATCCATGTCAAATCCAAGGTTAAGGGCTCGAACAGGAAAAAGGGTATGTGACAGAAGCACTGGCTGACACAACGAAAACTTGTTTGGTGCTGGCAGCAAATCTGCATAGATAGTGTGAGCTATCTATAGTGGTTATCCATTTTAGCATATCCATTGCACTTCATTTCTCAACCTTTATTGCAATTTTTCCATTTCCTTCTCTACTCCTATCTTAGTAAATCCAGGTAGTTGGTGATTATCATGCTTTCAACGTTTCAACTATCCCATTTCTCTAGAAATCTTTCCCGTCCTTAGAATGAAAACGACGAGGTTTCATTGTCATCTCAGGTCCCACCGTAAACCTTAGAACAGAGTAGAACAGAATCTACCTGCTTAAAAACTAAAAAAAATTCATGATTTGGGTAAAAGCTATTCAAGATTTTATACAAAGTATTCAAAACGCTGTCATTCTTACGAATCCAACAAGAAATCTCAAATTTTTCTGCCTACTCACATGGAAAGAAATGAAAGAGGGGAAAGCCGTCCGTGATTATGACTAATAATAATATGATAAAAAATGATTATTTAAAAGCCATTAAAGGAAAATACATACGTAGGCCAGAATGTAAAGCCCCAAGCCCCAATATGAATTAGAGATTAGATAACCCGCACACGAATCCTAACACAACACAGTAATCCCCTGACTTAAGGTCACAAAACAAAACGCTTAAAGGCTTAAACTGGGTAAAAACACTTTAATGAATAAATACCCTAAAGTTGCTGCTTTCCACGAACAGAAAAATATCATTCAAGAAGATCCTTTTTTTAAAGACAGCCAAATGCTATAAGCTACAAGCCAACAAAGAAAGCTCAAAAGAGACAAGCAAACAAAAAATATTTGGTCACACGTGTTGTACGCTGATTGTTATGAGTATCAACGTGCTTACACCCATACAAAAATATGGATGTAAGAACAAAAAGGACTTTTCACCTATACTTTCACTTGGATCAAACTGGTTGTGTACGGAATAGGAAATTTATTAGATTCCCCTGTAGAATGTACCCTGCTAACTTTGCTTACAGAATCTTTGTTCCAGAAACGTGACAAGAAGACAAAATATCGAGTAACTACGTGACTAAGGATTGAGAAAAAATATCAAGCTGTTGGTAGAAACAAAAAGTAAATTATCTTGCTTCCTACTTGAACAAAGAGAAGTAGCATATTTAATATACGTAAAGATGATACATAGCAACTTGTTAACAGAGCTTCCTCATTTGTAATTAGTATTGAATAAAAGGTAAAAAGGTGAATAAAATCAAGTGAGCTTTAATAGTTGCAAGTTTAATAGTGCATGTTTAATAGTGCATGTTTTAAGTACTTCAAAGCTGTAAATAGACAGCATAAGAGTCTGAATTGTACTCAAACGGTATTGATAATAAAAGAACAAACCAAGAAGGGAAAGCAAGAATGTGTGAATACCACAGTTCGGATTGGTTGCGATGACAAGATACATAGATATTTGGTTTTACCGTGTCAGAAAGGGCTTTGGGGCTTATTGGTTACCAGGACTTGATTTAATGCATTAATACATGATGATAAGTGCTGCTGCATGACATAATGGTGTGAATGATGACCGTTATTTGGTATGGTGATGATGATGCATGACACTCATCTATAGACATATCATCTGGGCCGATCTAATCATTGTCCTGCACCTAACTTACAAACATCCTGGTCTAACGATGACTAATTCATCATCACCCACTGATCAAATTAACATTCGATCTAGACAAACAACAGCAGACTTTACCTGTCAAAATCTAATGAACGTTTGCAATTTTTCATGCATTGCGACTGAATGATGTCTATAATCTTTCTTATTAATTTCATCTATTTACTATTGAATTGAACCCTCTTTCAGTAATTAAGCTTCTATTTAATGATTGTCATTTACTGATTAATTTAATCCGTTTAACTTGCTTTTTATAATTAACTCATGTAATTTAGTACAATTATGAACATTATTGTTTGGTTATGGATGCCATTCTCATGTAAATACTAACCACATAGTACATATCATAAAGTGAGTAAAGTTAATTTCAGATTGAAATACAAAATGACCACTGATTATGTGTCAAACCCCTATTGTCATTTGGATATAAACGTATTTTAATGTACATGCTCTTCTTCAACCCTCTTGTTGTGTTTGATACTTAAAGTAACGGGAAGATCTAGTGGTTTGGATTGCCTTTGAAAGTTGAGAATTGGAGACGAGAAAGTTTATAATTGACTAGTATTATAATTAACATGATCTTAGTTTTATCCCGAAGCCAGTTCGGGGGAATGGAACGTCTTATCTTATATTACAAAACCCTCAGAAAGGAACAATTTAACATTCTTAACATTAGACGTATCTAAATAATAATGAGGGAATTTCACACGCCGCTAAGTTATATTCTTACCTCGAATTCCAACCGTAAACGGTATATTAAAAGTTTAAAGCAAAGCCTCTTGCATTTTTCATTACTACAGAGATTATATATGTGTTAGTTAGGGATCAAAAAATGTATAGAATACCTTAAATACCAAATTCACCCTTAAGACAACAAAATAAATACAAAAACTTAAATACTTTTTCAGTAACAATCTTAACATCATAATAAAATTATGTACCTAGAAACTCCTAAAAATAATTAATCTAGCTAAAGCCACAAACTTTAAACTTTTTTATCTATTTCGTTTAAAAGTTTTAAAATTTTAAAACAGGCCTCCTTCTAAGAACAGATAAAGGTTAGGCTCGGGGTTTGTTACCATATTCTTCTAAAACTCTTATGGTCAAAGGTTAATTAAAGTATGGAATAAAAGTTCAAATTTTCAATGGAAATTTTTTTAACCAATATCAATAATTAATAGACGTGTACGTATTACAATGAATTGTAATGGTTATTTTGCAAATGCCTACAACCCATGCATGTAAGGTAAGCTGTATAAAAGAAATCACCTAAAGGTAAATAAAATCCCATCTGCTTCCTTATTCATTTCTAAAGGTAAAAGGTTACACTTTCCTAGATTCAAACGCCATCCAAAGCTATATTCTCCTACCAACAATCTACTCCCAAGCCAGTTGCCTTCTTCTAATTTCGGAATCTAACACACTGCTAGGTAAATGTATAATACTCGGGAGCAAAAGTCCTCTATCTCATCATGGTGTAAATGAGCAAGACCGGGTAGTGCACAAGGAGATTTTTGCATAGGAAATATAACAAGAGGCATGGAAGACAAAGGTTGAACTCCAACATCCACACGTGTAAGTAAGTTGAGAAAGAGTAATAAAAGCCATGTGGGATATGTCCTGAGAGAATGGAGGAATTCATCCTTCTTATCGATCGGCGCAGTGACCGAGTGACTCCAACTTCCCAGGCCTCATATAATACATCTCATCATCCCATGGGAACTCTTTTTCTCAATAATCGATAGAGTAGAAATGAAACGTATGCGAATTTAATGTCCAATCCGTTTTGGAATCCTTAATTTGTTTACCACGAAAGAAAGCATGTCCTTCCTGGAATAATTACCAAAATGTGCTTTTCCTTTGAGAACTAAGAGAAAGCGAAGGGCATTTTAGTTATAAATTAGGAATTGGCTTAAATATTATAATATTATTATTTGCTAACAAAACGGCTTTCATAATGTGGGACTGATGGGACTATTTGGACTCTAGGGGCTGTTTTCATACAATTTTTGTTTTTGAAGTAAAGAGTAGAATTTCTAGAATGAAAACCATGGGGACTTTTTTGTACCAAACCGCATGCACTTTGTTGTACCCTCTTGGTTTCAGTCATGTCTTAATAAATGGTATAAGTTTCATAAGCTTCATTTTCTAACAAGAAAACTATAGGGTTTCTTTATCTCATGAGTGGAAAGCCTATTATTATTTTCTTATAATCTAACAAAGTGGTGGGAACAAACTAGAATTAATTATGCTTGTAGGGAATAACAATAGGATATCATAAACAATGGAAAATAACAATCGAATTAAGAAAAACAAATAACAGGGACAGTAAGATGGATAGTCGAACAATCAAAGTCATATCTCAGACTTCTCTACTTGGAAATACAAATTGCCAACTCTACCAATCGTTTTTTTAAGAATTGGGAAGATCCATACGTATCTACCTAGTAATATAGGATTCAGAGACAAAGGGCTCAACCCTTGTTATAAGTTACATATCAACGTAGCATAATGAATCTATTAAAATCTGGAAGAAAAGGCAAACCTCTTGACTTGAGTGCCATTAGTAAATGTCAGAGCCAAATGCCCTATGTACCCAGAAATATTTATCTTAAGACCCATTAGTCCTTTTATTATCATAAACACCACCTAAGTATGCTTGAGTTGAAATTCAAGTATTTCTTTTCAGCTTTTTGAGATTTGAAACCGTTTATTTCATTGCTTTTGAAGCTTCAATGAATGAGTGGCATTCAGTACATTTTGAACTAAAAGATACAACTCTTAAGTTTATAGTCTGTCCAATTTTAACAAAAACAATAGTTGTCAAAACTGGATGGAAGATGTTTCTATCCAATTTCTTACAATCATCTACTTCGTTTTCATGCACTTCATAACACAAAATAGAATTAAAAAACAAATTCAAAGCATAATATTTTGGTCTTCTCATAAAATCTATAGTATTCAAGTTAATGTCACCGAAACCACAGAGATTTTCTCATACTATAAAGAATTTCAAGTCGCTCTTACGCCTACTGAAGCTGAGGAACTTAATGCATTCTTTTGAACATAATATAAACATAAGTGTGCTGTATTTTTCTAAATATACAATTTTGATTTGATGGATAGTACAAATTTCATAAAAAGCTAACCAGAGGTAACCGTAATCTACGACTTAATGATACGGTGCGTGCTTAAGTCACAACACAAGTTATTGAGGAGTTGTATAAATGCTGTTGGACTAAACCATACAAAAGAGTAGTTCATTTTTATGAAATATGGCCAACTTAAGATCATTTAAAATTATTAGAAACCAAAATTTAAAGAGTCGACTGAATTCCTTAGGCTTTTTAAAACTACTTGGTAGCTATGTTAATTATCAAAAGAAATTCTGAGTCTTTCTCCATAACTGATCTCTGCCTATAACCTTATGATGTACACCATGATGTTGAGGGATGATCGGGATGATACTACCACTGGAGCTGCTAATAGAACCACATTCTTTGAATCCCATTTATTGTTAATAACTTAGGGAATAAACACTTATGCCATCAAAATTTAAAACAGATTAAAGTTTGAACAAAAGTTTCGTTTGGAATCTCATCAATCACATATAGTATGTATTTGTTCAAGGATAAACGTGCTTTACATGCAAAATGCACCTCTGGTTTTTATATAAACTGGATATATAGCTCTGTCTGTCATGCATACTAAACAGGATTTCTCATCTCCGTATTTGCCAGAATGAAAGGACAACCTTTGAAAAAATTTTAAAATCAATTTCATCAGCATAAGGGAATATCATTTCACTTAAGTAGTGACGTTTTATTGCAAATTTTAAAAACCCAAGCTAATACAAACTCTAAAATGTTTAGTAAGAGTAACAGGTCACAACTTGTAATTGAGATCGAACGTACTTTCTTGAGACTACTCTGGAAGTTTTGTTTAAAGATCATCATCCTTTTTATTTAGAATTTCAAAAGAAGGGCCAACTACGGGAGCTTTTTTCAATAGATCAACGCTTTTGTACACAGTTGTTTGGTTTTACATTAAGAAGCGTACATTTTTATGAAACATCCAAAGCTACTAATAAGAATATAATTACCCAGTTTATTGACTAAAACACTTCTTGTAAACATAATTTTCACTGCTTAGTTACATAAGTAAATGTTTGATGGCTTTAAATAGGAGAGCACAGGTTACAATTTTACAATTAATTTTGATAAACAAAGCCTAGAAAAAATAAGGACATAATTACTAAAATTTTTTTTGATTAAATGAAATACTTTCATAAAATAGACACTTTTAATCTTTCAATCTTTCATCTGTTAATGTATTTCTAGTTCACATTCCGTCGTCGGATGATGTACATAGGGCCCCTTTCATCCCAATTCCTCATGAAGCTAAGAACCAATCTGTTAGAGGTCCTTTGTGGTGGAGGGTCCTTTTTTTCCTCCTCTTTGTCCGCAAATTTTCCTCCACATCCATAGCCACATTTTCCACCCGACTGCTGACCACCCCCGTTCTTGGCTAAAACAACAGAAAAATATAAAGTTTAAATAAAATTAAAACCAAAATTATTCATCCATAACCACCCCCTCGTTTTAAGAAAACGGCCTCTGATCCCAACGCTACCCCTTCCAAAACGTTAATATTCAAATGCACAAATGTATTTAAATGATTCATAAAATTTAAAACCTCACCTAGCAAACCAGGCATAGTTTCGATCAGGATCTGTAAAAAAATCAAAGCAAATAATGTAATAACATAGTAAGATGGCTTAGCATATTTTGTTTGTTTTTAAATTGACAACTAAAGCTTATTATAACTTGTTAAGCGATTTAGGTCAAAACGCCAGCTTAAGTATTGACCTTTAGTTACTAAATACAAAAATGGCTTACATGAGCTCCCAAATAGTTAAAAAAGAGTGAAAATTCTTACTCTTTTGTCTCTAAGTTAGAATTTTGTGACATGAATAGAGAGTGTTGTTGGTTGGATGTTAAGAAGACGTGGAATAATACTACTTGACCAATTCTGGGGTAAACAGGGCTCACACTAGGAGAAAGTAGAGAAAAGTCGGAAGTGCTTGGGAATACTCGGTCTTTCAGAGCATGCTTACCACTTGTTGACGTTTTTGCTACCAGAGAAAGTCAACCTGCTTTCTTAGCTTCTACGACCCAATATCCTTTCTTTTACTACAATCTATGAAATAGGTAAGGACAGGAGGTACACATATTGCATGGATGGCCTCTGGATGTTCTAGGAGGTTCTTCCTTCTTTTCTTCCCATCATCAAAGTTAATTTCTATCTTATTTCCCTCGAATCATTATTAATTCTAGTTGGTCCCCACCAAATAACTAGGTTATAAGAAGTGAGTACACATAGATGCGATACACATTTGAATGGGAAGAAAGACTGACGCGACCTATGACCTTTATCAATCATGTTATTTAGTCCTATATTATACTGCTTTCACTTGGATGCTCCACAAGCCAAAAGAACCATTGTACAAAGATGAGGAAGTTGTTTACAACAAGACTTTATGGTAATTCCTTTGCAATAAAAGCCCTTTTTATCAACACAATTTTTAAAACGTGTATATAGATGTACCATTAACTACCCTATATTTAGCTTTAAACGTTATACACTGTAAAAGCCGTGATCCCTTCCGCATTTGGTAATGGGGATCAATCGTTTATTAGTAGTTGAATGAAAGTTGATAGAGCTTAAGTTTTTGTTAAGGAATGTAAACTTTTAAGCATGTTTAGCAAAAGCATTTACGCAATTGCGAGTTGCGACTCATGCCCATCGCTCATCATACTAAGAAGGCAGCGTTAATAAATGACTTACGGACTAATCACGATCGTCTACTTCAGCTCTATTGACGGCTCCAAATTAAGTGGGCCAAAAATCGGCCAAATGGGCTTCATATTCAGTTAATTGAGACGACTGGTTCAAAATTCTACATGAAACTGTAACCCCCCTCCACCACCACCACCCGACCACCACAGAATTCATACAGCCACTAACCACCAACCAATAGCCACCGCACCGGTGGCTTTTTGACCACCAGTAAAAGCTACCGGTGGCTTTACACGTATTTCATATAGCCACCGGACCACCACACCACCGGGCCACCACTAAAAATAAACAGCCACCATACCACCGGACCACCAGACCACCACTAAAAATAAACAGCCACCAGACAACCGGACCACCGGACCACCACTAAAAATAAACAGCCACCGACCATCGACCACCACTCAATTCATAGACACCGACCACCGGTGGCTTTTTTGACCACCGGTAGCTGCCACCGCACCGGTGGCTTTCGCATCTATGATTCCTACTGATTTTTATTTACCTTACAATAGTGGAGCTCATACTCCAGGCCCAGAGTGCATGATGCCGAGTTGGCTACAATTAGCCTGAGAAACAATAATGCCTTAATCAAGACTTTCAAGACCCTTCTAATTAACAACTCGCTAAGTTATTTCTCCTTTTATTTACACTGCATACTTGCATCCCTAACCCTAGTTAATACATGCCGATTGCCATACAATACCGATGCTTCAAAAAAATAAAACACAACAAACTGACATTTCAAGAAAATGAATTATCTCTATTTTATTTCTGTATACTGCTAGAAAGCTGGAATTTGATAATCACCCAATGAATGATAAGAAATCAACACTTGCTTCAAGTCGAAAATTTAAAATCAAACACAAATTGAATTAATGACACCACCCTATTTTCAGGGCTTGAGTAGAACTAGGAAAATTTTTTTACCTCTAGGCTCATTTCAAATCCAACCTTATATCATTTCATTACACACTAAACTTCCACCGTACACATGCTTACAATCTAAAAGCTGTTTTTGGTTTCATTTCCTTCAAGCACTGCTGTTTTTGGTTTTATTTCATTCAAGCTCTAAAGCTTTTTTGGTTTTATATCCTTCAACTTCGGGTATTGTTGTTCTGTACTGACGTAATTTAATTTAAGAATAAAGACGCTCTGCTGAGAGTGATGGCGGTGACTGAATGACGACGAAGGGAGAAATTCATCTTAACTCTAAAGCCTAGTCATAGTCCAGTCTCTCACTGTTGCTATCTTTTCTTACCTCTACAGTTATACACTGCTCAATGTACTTAACATACTGAGGAAGATTAATTAGAACTCTACAATTAATTCTACTTTAATACTGTACTTACTTAGTAACTTTTGTTAATTTAAACATCTTGTTCGAATTCGTCTTACATACTACATACTTTAATCTATAGCGAGGACACACAGGTGCCTACTATTGCTATATCTCTTGTCGTAGAAGTACTCTTTGTCACTTAACCAGAACATAACATATTTGTCACTTAACCAAAAGATAACATTTTTGTAACTTAACCAGAACTTAACATCCCAAAAATGTACACAAATGTGGAAGTCACGCATAATAACTACATAAGATAAGATCAATATAAATAAATGTTTTACAATAATTTCAAAGCGCGTTAAAAAGTGCGCGTCACCGATATCATTACAACATTTTGAACTAGAACAGCTACATTACAAGGAAAAATTTTACGTGATGTTATTTAAGGGGAGATATTTACTTGTATCATCACGGTAATGTAAGTGGAAAGTTGCTCAATGGATTAGACAATACAGAAATAGTGTTTTTTGACTTTAATAAATGGTTGGTTACTCTAGCACCGAAGGGGAGCTACGTTTTCAATTAAATGAGGAGTGAGAAGATTGAATTTAATTAGGAACGCCTACACAAACCTCAACGTCTACTCTCTTCACATGTTATTATAATTCAGTATAGCATTTTCGACTTCAGCTTGGATAGCTTGAAGTTCATAAAGGGCTACATCCTCCGGGGCAATGGGAATTCCATGGTGCCCATGCGGCCCGGCGACTGGTGGGAGGTGAAGAAGCCCTTCGTTTTGGCCACCTACTACTGCTGCAATATTAAAAACATTGTGCTCACCTGCTCCATCCTGTACGAAAAAGTCATCATTTTGGAAGTCTGGCGGAAAAACATGCTGATCTTCTTGAAGATGATGCTGCAAAATCTGCTCTTCCGCATCCATTGCATTGTTATCGTACACATCATCATCATCGTCGTCATCTTCATCTGATAAAAGGAAACCGTTTCGGTCGATGCGCACTAGGTTTGCAATTGCTGGATGACGTGGCCCATTGCTCCGAAGTGGCATCAGGAAACGATTATGGATTCGCCGACGACGATCAGCCATCATTCGTTCCCGTAGAGAAAGTCGTTCATAGTCTTCATCCATAGCGGCAATGTACAGTTCCCTATCCAAGTGGCGATCAACATGACCTCGGAAGGGTAAGCCTACCTGACGATAAGGATTGTCAGGTCTTGGAATCCGTTGAACACCGCAGGGTTCCAAAACCAATTTAACCCCTTTCATTCTCTCCTTAACATAGAACTTTCCAGCCTCAGAGACGCTTTCACAGTGTCCGATGTCAAAAAACTTCAACTTGTTTAACATTCGGTCAGCGATCTTCTGCATTCCTGCATCCGTTATCTATGTAAAAAAAAGTATACATGTCACTCATTATTTATAACTAGATAAAAGCTAATAAACATATCCTAATTATCTCTGTAAGGTGAATGAAGTATTGGTATATATGCATCATTTTTTATTGTTCAGTTTGTTTAGTAATAAAAATAAGATGCACTTACGACTGAGGACTGAAGTGTAAGATATTCCAGGTTTTTACAATCTACTATACCGAAAGCTATAGATATGTCAGTCATCTCTTCACTGGCCATCTTCAAAGTCTTAAGATCTAAAGACAATAAAAGACGATTTATATTACGATGAAAATGACCTCGCCATGCACCACCTCTCTTCTACCAAATATTTTCTACACTAAAATAAGCAAAATCCTTATGAACAACTTACATGGCAGACTTCCGACAAATAGATCTCTCCTGTATTTCTCTGGATTTACACACTTGTAAGTGGCAGTTTCAGCCATGTCATCGCATATTTCTTTCGGCACTCCAGATATTCCTTGGTCGGTGCACTTGCCCTCTGAAATCTCTAGTTTGACCAAGTATGGCAGATTCCGGTAGATAATTCCAAGTCCATTGTCATCAATGCCTGTCACCTGCAGAATCCGCAGCAACGGGAAATTCATCGACAGCTCTCGCACCGCACAGTCAGTCATTAGCGAGTCTGTTTGAAACTTCATTAACTTGTGATCGACACCCACACAGAACCTATCTTCTGGTAAAATAGCTCTGGGGACGCCAAGACAGGAAGTAAAGTCTGCTTTGTTGATAGAGAGCCGCTCCAATCGATCCAACTTCTTAATGAAGTTCAAAGAACCTTGAAAGTTGACTAAATTCAGCTCCTTCACTTGCTTCAAGTGGAAAGCCCTCTCTAGAGATTTCATCAACGTGTATGCTGGAAAGGTGACTCCCAAGGTGAAAAACTCTACAGGAAAAATAACCTCCAGAGACTTAAGACTCGGGCTAACCATAGCCAGAAAATCTTTCAGAACTGAATTCTTGGTTCCAGCAGTCAACTTCAAACTCAAGTCTTGGAATTGAAAACGTTTTTGAGTTAAACCCTCAAGCTCCAAATTTCCTACCTCCAGTTGAAAGTCGATGCTTTTCAAGTTAGGCAAATCAACTTCTAGGTCAGTCAGGTTTTGTACAAGCAATCGGGATATACGGGTTCGATTGCCAACTTCTCCGTCTCCCGAAACATTTGGAATGTCTTTGAGTGACAACTTCTCCAAGTTTGAAAAAGCCATTAGCAGATCTTTCAAGATTGATTTAGTCACAGGATCATCCTGAGGACAGTTGTGAAGTGATAACTCTTTCAGACTAGTAAATTTCTGAGATCCTGCTTGCACATTTTCCGCCTGACCCTCCTGCTGGGGAGGATGGCTGTTTCTTCTTATATTTATTCGCCTCGGTAGGGTTCGTAGATGCAGCTTCTCAAGATTTGGCAACCGCTCACCCATAAGTAGATACAATGTGTCCAAAATGATTGCACCATGTCGTAGATCCAATCCTTTTATGTGAGATCCAAATGTAGCCCAGAATGTCCTCATCAAGGCCTGTTTTTCACTAATATCCATATGCAATTCGAAATGAGTGTGAGGAAAGTCATTAGTTGCCTCCATTTTCTGAAGATAGAACTTCACAGCATCAACTTCCAATAAAGCAACGACCTTTTTATCATTAAGAAGTGAACAAGCCTCTTGATTCCAGTCTCTACATACTTCACGAGCCATCTCAACCTCTTTTATGTCCAATCTTTCCATGATGTTCCTCGCAACCTATAAAAACATTATTAGATTAGCTTTGCTTAACCAATTTTTTACAATCAAGCTATAAATAGCCCAATCTAAATATTTTTAAACAGATTTCTTACGTGAGGAATTAGCAAAGGATGGGGAAGGTTGCTCTCCCACTGGAACTGTGGTGGACAAATGCATCTAGAAGTGGATGGGCCAGCAATGGCAACTGGTGGACAAAAATTATCCACCGCCTCACTCATTTCAAACCCTTCTTCTTCGATTATCTCCTCCCTAAATTAAAAGGTTTAAAGTATAAAGTAAAAATAAGTTAGAAAAAAATAATTGACTTCTTACTTGCTACACTAATTAGATCCTTAATTTCAAGTCTAAGCTATTAGTATGTGTAATTAAATGAACCCTTTCGCCGTTCTGTCAGTGAATAGTGTAGTTTTATGAAGTATGCTTTTTTGTCACTAGTTCAGTAGTAGATTTTGCTTTTAGTGGCCCTAGTTAGATTTGATTCTTTTATAATATGTTGCTACTTGTCGCTTTCTCAGTTTTGCACTTTCTTTCTTTGACTGAATAACTATTTGATGCTGTATGAAATGTGAGCCGTTGCTGCATACTGGATAGCTACTAAAGCCCAGTATGAAATTCGATTCTAAAATGTCGTAAGCTCTTCATTTATTCACCATCACAGCATAATGCATGTCAAGCTTTGATGCCTACCTACTGTATTGTACCACAGAAATATATCCCAGTACATTCTAGAACACGACCTCCCACCTCCAGTAGTAAGACAATAATCATATGCAGATGACCCATGGTTGCCGAGGGCCTGAATCCCAAAATTTTTAAGGTCAAGCTAAGCCGCCGCCGGAGCCATGGGCTCCGTCGGCATTACGGTTCGTACAAGGTTACTTTAATGTCACGTATGTAATGTAACTACACACTGTTGATGTCTGTTGTGATTGTGAATTATAACTTACATGACTTAAGGTGAACGCTTGGACGGCCAGCGGTTATGATATAATCAAATCAGTATTAATTATTAAGGTATCGTATATCTTTGGATATGATATATATGATACACTATTAATTACATGCAGTGTCAACTCAGGAGATGCGGGTCAGCCAGGTTGACCAGGTATAATAGGTTCAATCAAACAACTATAATGACTCCAAGAAGCGCATAGGAAACAGATTTACATTATGGGTTGAACTCGGGTTTTGTTACCATATTTTTTTAAGTTTTTTTATTTTTAAGATTGTTTTGTTTTTAAGTAACCTTGAACCTAATCTAACCAAACAAAGAAAACCAGCCGAAAAAACTTAGAAAAATATGGTAAATCCGAGTCCGAGTGAGTTGCAAGTTGCAATAATAAAATTATGACAAGTTTCGTATTGTAAGTGTAATGCAATAGAGTACTCGACAGACAGACACTGACAATCAACCATATCAACCATAATAAGTTGACAGGAGATCAAGTCAGTGGGAAAAAATGTCAATTGTTGATTGTAAAATCTTTTTGAACGCCTTTTCTTACAGCAGAGCTCTGGATAGTAGAAAACGTCGGCAGAATAAAAAAAATGAAAATGAGGATCGAGTAGTGTGTATTGTGTGTGTGGTGTTTATTGAAACATGACCTTTGACCTTACATGATTGACTGATGTGCGATTATGGAGGTCGAGGAGGATGATGCCCAACTGCGAATGGCTGTGGGATGTCAGGGTGCACTGCTACTGCTGACTGACGCTGCTTGGTATACGAGACAACACCTGAAACATTGAACATCAAACATTACCATCATATAATCATCATTACTTCATTCCTTACAACATTTAACATTTTGACATCATGTCCAATGTCACGACATCACACGTGCACATGAACACAACAAATAATGCAATGCACAAAATCCGACATATTTATTAAATTTGAAAAAAAAGAATAATAAAATTGAAATGAAGAGTCCCCACAGTTGACAGTGGGTAGAGACTGTAGTAGGCAAAGTATTATTTAAGAAGGATATATGTTACGGACAAAGGTCACACGTTATGACCTTTCTCCATAACCATGAACAACTTACGTGATATATGATTGATGAATGATGGAGGAGACAGAGCCAGGGAGAGTTGAGGACCCACACTGCTTTCTCGTTTCTTCTACGTGTCTGAGATGCTCGGTTGTATCCTAATGAATAAATATGTTCTTGTGTCTTCTTAGGTGACACGACACCACTAGTTAATTACTCCAATCCAAATTAAAAATTAATTACTAATAATTTTGGTGTTGATGAAGAAGCCCTCTCTCTAGACGACTTGACACTCTACTGGACTGGAGTTTGAGCTTAAAAGTAAAGCAGAACTGAGTTTATATGAAGAAGGTAGCAAACTCTATGGGAACCACCAACCAGTACGTACATACAACCAACTGAACATGAAGAAAGTGGTGGTGGTGGTGGCATCAGTTCTATAGTAGTATGGACGGTGGTGGGTTGGTGGTGTGATGTGGGTCTCCCTACTCTATACTATGGCATTTAAATGGACGGACTATAGCACAGACTAGCTATCCGTGTTTCTTGTACAGGAGCAAGTGGGCGCGCTTTTAACTTGCACTCCAACAACACAAATTACGATACGCATTACGCAGTGACATGTTTTGTTTTTCCAAAGGGGTCAATTTTTTTAGATGAGGCTTTTACCACAAAATTTCTAATGGTTAAGCATTGTAAACGGTCACACCCCTTGGGCTCCACCATACCTTATAGCGGGATACCACTAAAGCTAATGCCATTGATCTGTATAAGTTTCTGAACTACATTTTATGACACAGTCACCTTATATTTTATTATTAAAACCTTATGCATACCCCAGGGGGCGCCCGCACCCCATAATACTAACCCACAAATATCGATATTTCTAGACCAAAAACTTTATAAACTACACTTGACGACCCAGTGCAGCGACCTTAAATAACATTATACTCAAACTATTGTCATATCCTGAGGGGGTGTCAGGGGCCGACCCCACCCTCCCTCCGTACTAAATTCACAAATCTAGATATGTCAACAACGGAAAACTTTCTGCACTACATTTGCCCACTGACCTTAAATATTATTATTTAAGCCCCAAATAACCCCTCTGTAAACTTTCAGACAATAAAGCCATTATTATTATTATTATTATTATAAATAACCCTACACGAGGTCAGTTATTGACCCCATCCACTAGTGCTCGATTCACAAATGTCGATATTGCAGGACCGGAAAAATTCCTATTTGATGAGCCACTGCCCTTAATTTTATTTTTTAAACCCCGCCCACGTGTTCCCTGCATACAGGAGGTCAGTGGCGACCAACCTTCTACGACCCCTTACATACGGGCTTGGTTTAACTTTTTTTATACTAATATCAGTAAGTAACATCCATTAAGAGAAAGCCCGGTTGTTTTATATTGATTTCCAGAAACAAATTATGACATTATCTTAGGGACCCCATCTCACGGCATCATTCCGACTCCCTTCAATTTCTCCACTGCCAAGGTCACTAGATAAATCCCATTTGGATGTTTCTCTATAATGTGGCTATAATTTTCTCTATGCGTTTGTTATTGTGTAGTGTCTTGAAAAATGTCCGTTAAAATATACACTTTCAGGCAAAGCCCCAATGTGACCTAAGGGACCCCTGACCTCACGGTCAACATACCGGTTTGCTCAAGTTTTCCTATACTTAAATCATTATGAAGTACCCCTGAAGGATAATTTCCGTTGAAATAAACGATTTCCCGTAAAGCCATAATGTGACCTTAGGGGCCTCTGACCTTATAGTCAACCAACGGGTTTACGGTACCCTAACAATTCTTGGATACCATTTGAGTACAGTGACATTTGAAAAAATGTAATACTGTCGAAGCTTCCAGTTATAGCAGTTTTATAACGGTAACTATAAAAGATTTAACGAAGGGTAAGAGCTGTGGCAAACTTCGTCTATTTACCAACTAAAACTTCATTTTGACCCTAGGCCGTAATGTGCCAGGTGTAAAAATAGATTTCAAAAAGATTTTAAATGGTCGATTCAGCATGCCGTGTAAAAGGCCGCCCTAATGCATTTCTCTCCTTTTTTCCTCCGACACCGCTTCCCGTCCATCATTCTTGGTACGTCTATCTACAAGAAACACGGATAGCTAGTCTGTGGTTAACAGCAGACCCTTGACTCATGTGTCGATTGACCCCAAGGATCCTGACAGCTTGATACCAAATCATTTTCTGATTGGGACTTCCAGTTCAGCTCAGCCGATGGGAATTTCACAACGGATGACATCTGCCTACTGAAGAAGTGGAGCCAAAGCCAACCATTAGCAGACATTTTCTGGAAACGATGGCTAAAGGAGTATCTACCTACACTTACCCGAAGGACGAAGTGGCATCAAAAGGTGGATCCAGTCAAGGTAGGAGACGTAGTTGTTATCGCTGATCCTGACTCACCACGATGCATCTGGCCAAAAGGAATCGTCACAGCAGTGTATCCAGGGAAAGATGGCCAAGTCCGGATGGTAGACGTCAAGACATTAATGGGAACCTTCCGTCGACCAACCTCAAAGATATGTGTCCTCGATGTTCTGAAGTTCCATGATGACCCTCAGGTCAACACCATGGGGGAGGATGTTATGGATGTAGATAAGGCCACAGGTCACACATGAAATAAATTAAAGAATAGTTAGCAAATTATGAATGTTATTTGTCAATGTCACATGTCAAGGTAAGTCCAAATTTTAGTAGAAGTAAGTCAGTATGGTCTGAGAATTGGTGAAGAATGATCGAGTTTGTCTGAATCGTCCGTGGTTTCTATGTATATAGTCTTTAGAGTTTTAAAGTACACGACCTATTGACCCTTTATTTTACCATTAAGTTCACCCACAATTTACTGTACACACTACACTTTACCTTCGACAACAAGAATAATATAGTTGAAAAATTAATTCAGGACCTGGCCATGTAAAAGAAAAATCGGTTGGATGAAGTAATCGCTTTACAAGAAAAATTTGCTGCACAACAGATTGCATTCAACTGATGTCTTGAGGAGAAGAATAATTTACGCGAAGCTTTTGAAAAATTAACTCAGGACCTGGACACGGAAAACCAAAATCGGGTGGACTAAGTCAACAGGTTGCAAGAAAAGCTAACTGCAGAAGAAACCATACAAACGGCGAGTTTGTGTGCCGTAAGCATGGGTGGTGGTGAATCGTCCGGAAACTCCCCAAGAGGGTCCCCCACAGAATTCAGGAAATATTCCCAAGCAGAAAATCAATCCATAATTGATTACATCCACACGAAGGGGCTTATCAACTGCATAGGAAGCGAAGCTGTTTGGAGTGCAGTTTTAGAACGCAAAATATTCGACTTCTTAGAAGAAAAAAAACCCCATCATCACCCACAGCACTTAAGTTCCATATGCAGCGGCAGATTTTCAATATCAGAAGGAACGTAGGAACCCTAGAGTTACACGAGGACAGTCTTCAGGAACTTAATAGAGAAGACAGGAAACTTAAATACAGACCTCCCCGAGAACTCTTCAATCGAATCCAAAATAATATGGATGAATTTGAAATCCATAATTAAATAACCTCAACTTCTAAGCTCCTCAAAAAAATTAAAAAAAACCTTTGTGGTGCCAAAATCCTGAAAAAAAATTGACGAGAATGTTGATTAGCTATACTAAGTTTTCGCCTGAATTCCACTTGTGGAAAAAACTCTCGCCGTTCTGACCTAAATTTTAAAATGCTTTAAACTAGGTAGTTGTTGTAATTATAACAATGTGAGTGCAAGTGCAGATAGGTCTTATCATCATCATCACGGTGGAAGTAGTGTGGAATGGTAGTAGTGGAGTCAGATATCTCTTCGTTTGAAGTAAATCGTTCTGGATTGATCGGGGCTTTGCTAGGATTTTTGACTGAGGATATTGGCGACAAAGCGTCTTGAGATGCTCGAGGCACGAAGACTGACACCATGCATGCCAGGGTTGCAGTGCTCATATGGAGATGTGACTAGACTCGATTTGCATATGCCATTCTTTTTACCAGATTATGAATTCAATGATTTCAAAAAAGAAAATTATTCTTGGGAGGCTAAAGAAAACGTAACTGTTTTAGTCTTTGATTAAGATGAATTCTTTTTTTTTCCTAATCCCCTTTCTGCAGGTTCTACCTTTTATATTTCTTACTTTATTAGGGGTTACCTGGTTAATTTAATTAGTAGGGTGAAGTGATCCACAGTCCAGGATTGGATGATAATGATGCACACACAAACATTGCAAAAATAAATGTTTCTGAAGACAATCAAAATGGCTGCTGTTTAAAGTATTTTTATTTATCCCAAAGCCAATGTAGTCACAAGTACAGCCAAACAAGAACTAAAATTATTTTCCTTTTTCTTCTTCCTTTAAGGTCTGGACATTTTAGTACAGGTTAAATTTTTAGATATTATTATAGTTATTCATATTGATATTTATTATACAAATCTATTTTATGGACAAGCTACGAGAACCTTCTTGACATTTCTACAAATCTGAATTATTGCCTCAGGCTACTTCTCTGCCTATCTAAATTCTCCTGTTTACCACAATATAACCTCTCACTACAGAACTGGGTATTTCTTGGAAAAAATGACTTCGAAAGAAACTTTTAGTGAAGCACGTCATGAAGCGGAATAACTACTAGAGCACCTTTAATTTAACCTCATTTAAAATAATCAACCCCATTTGTTGTTAAAAATATTTCAGTAATTTTAACTCATTTTCCTTATCCTTTTCAAATTTTTATTTAAAATATATTGTATCCAGCTTGAGTACTTTAGTCTTGGGGATCTAATGTCCTAGAGTCGTTTTTTCCATGACCTACCTCGAGGTCGAAAATGCCATCCCCCTAAAACACAAAACTGTCAAATGTTGAAGCGGTGTAAATTCTTCTTTAATGACGGATAGAAGTGGTCTACTCATCTGGGTTTGCATGGAAAATGTGACAGACTTCAAGGTAATTATGACAACCACAAATCAACGAATTTCAAGATTTTATTCTGTTTCCTAACTAAGGGAAAATGTGAATTTCTTTTAGCTTTTTCGCCTTTCTTTCAATTCAATTGAAATTACTAAATTGTCAACATTGCATTATACGTAAAATTCAAAACTCAGTTCCAATTGAATGTTGGGCAAAAACTGAATGATAATGTAAAATGAAAAGAAATTAAGTAATATCTTTGGCCGTTGTGAGACGTTCATAAATAATGTAAACCAGGAGGTTTTGAATCTCTTTCCCCCTTACGTAACGCAAGTATAACGCAGTGCTTGTACCTGTACCCCCTCCCCCCACTTTGTATCGTATCGAACAACTTCTCCGTGCAACTTCATGAAGCCCGAGCCTAGGCCTAATAAGGATTCAAGAAATTGATCAATAGATTTGACAATTATCTTTTAACATGACTTCAGGTTTCCTGTAGAGTTGATATTTGTCACCCCCATGCCATATTTAGGCTTCCTACATTGACTTCCAAAAACCAGTGGGGATCGCCCTGTGGGGTCCTTTAATCAGAAGAAATAACACTTGCCTTCAAATTTCAAGCAAATCGGTTAAAAACATTCTTGAATTATCGTCAGACGGACGTAATGACAGACAGACATGCAGAATTCATAAGCCCTAAGCTAGGGCAAAAAATTCGATGCAGAATCTTATTACCATTATAGTACTAAATTTTATGACGATGTGATTATGATTCCCTGAAAATCTTGCAATCTATCATAAAATATCATCATCACCACGATGCAGACTCAAATCACTATTTTATTAGGGATAAAGATAAAGTTATAATTTATAAAACGTCAGGTTTAGGTTAGGTGAAGTCTCAAAGTGTGGCAAAAATTTTAGTGTGATGGTAATACAATAGTAAATATCCAAATTCTAGAAAACAATTCCACCTACAGGGTGAAAAAATTAACCCTGCATTGTGAAAAAATTCCGCCTGCAGGGTGAAAAAATTCCGCCTGAAGGGTGAAAAAATTCCGCCTGCAGGGTGAAAAAAGTCACTCTGCAGGGTGGAAAAAGTCACCCTGCAGGGTGGAAAAAGTCACCCTGCAGGGTGAAAAAATTCTCCCTTCTAGATATACTTAATAGTTAAAAACACAAAGGAACTCGGATTCAAGGTCACATAAAAAATAAGAATACGGAAATCAGGCATTTTCATAGGTATGAAAACCACCCTATTTTATATGAACTTTTTTAATGATATGAAATACGAAGACATACTGTCCAGATTAAGTTTATATCCGTGCCTTCATGGTTCTTAATATTTTTAGGGTCATTAGTTGTTTGTTGGACTTCTGTCATTTTCTTGTCGAAGATCGTGTTTTCTCATTAGAATTAGTGCAGAATTAAAATTGTTTGGACTAGAAAAACATATTATTAGCATAGAGGTATTTAAAATGCACTCCAAACCCTTATCTATATGTATTTCGTAAATAAAAATAGGCACTGTTTTACCTCTGTCATACTAGACATAAAGGTGTTGCAATGGGATGCTTACCAGATGCGGATATCCCTCATACTACATCCCCTATTCATTGCATATCCTCCACCCTCGCCTTACCTTCCCTAAACAAATTTAAGATGCATAAAAACAGAAACAATTCATTCAAATTGAGGACGATTAAAATTTTTGAAATCTAAGGGACCCCATGGGTGAGCTGCCACTAAAAAGTAGCCTGGAGGTTTGCAACAGGAAAATTATTCGAAATATGCAGTCAAGTCAAATAAAAAAAATAGGAAAAACCGAAACGACCGGCCAAATTTGAACTCCTCCGACTTTACAAACCCCATAAGCTGTCATAAACCATCACGAAATTGTAGAAGTTGATTATGTTTTTACACGAAAAGCAAATTTAAGACTGTCCTGTTAAGAAACCAATTTGGCTAAGCCACATGGGTTATAATGATGATTTAGCACAACGATTTCGAAATGGTTTTATTTAACGGGTTTTACCCGTTAGTTAGTCCCGTAGAATTTATCAATTTCCTATGGGTTTTAGCTAAATCCCATAGAATTTATCATTTTCCTATGGGTTGTAGCTAAATCCCATAGAATTTATCATTTTCCTATGGGTTTTAGCTAAATCCCATCGAATTAATCCTTTTCCTAGGGGGTTTAGCTTAATCGCATAGAATTAAGGATTTTCCTATGGGTTGTGGCTAAATCCCGTAGATTTTATCATTTTCTTATGCGTTTTGGCTGAATCCCGTCAATTTATCATTTTTTTATGGGTTTAGGCTAACCCAGTGGCGAAACTAAGGGAGTGCAAGGGCCCGTGGGCTCAAAGGGTGCCAAGGGGGCCCTGGGATTTCTAAATTTTCAATAAAAGCCTTGAAATACATCCATCAGTTTTTCAGTTCTCAAATTCAACCAACAAAACAATGAAAATATAAGGTTCCATTATTCTTCCTGAGAAAACATAATACAGCCGTTTTAAATTTTATCTAAGAAACTATTGACTTATCTGAGTGTGGTTTGCTATGAAAAAACGCAATGGATTCACTATAAACTATTCAGCATAGCATAACATACTGTGCATACATCAATACGCTAAACGCTTATAAGCGGTTGCGTGGGGTGATGGCAGATGCATGGCAGATTTGCAAAATCGTCGTACATTCCTTGATGGGTTAAGCGTGCAGACTGCAAGAAAAAGTTTACAAGGAGCAGACGAAATTGAAAAGGGGATTTATGCCCTTATTGGGCAGAATTGATCAGACGAAAGAGAGATTCCTGGGAAGTGAACATGTTTTCTTACTGTTCTCTCTCATATTACTATCAAATATTAGAATTGTTGTGAAAAACGAAAGGTTTTTTTGAATTACTCATTAGATGTGTCTTTTGATCTGCTAATTGAAATCCTGAATCTTCCGCCCAGTATGGCTAGTGAATTACTAAAATTGCAATCTATCAGAGTACTAGGAAATTTATTACTATTTGATCTTATTGAATCGTTTCCTAATTTGTACGTTTCCTGCAATTTATTCTTGAACATTCCTGTTTTTTTTCTTCGGAAGAAATACCGTTTTCTAAGCTTATAATCATAACAAATCACTTACTCACTACAACTACTGAAGAAAGGTTGTCAGATTTATCTTTGTTGAGTATTCTCGCTCAAGAGCTCAATATTGACGAAATGATTGGTAGTTTTGCAAAACATTAAAGCAAGGGTCGAGTAGTGTGAACGTAATTAAAACCGATCACATGAAGTTACACAAAAAGTTGATGTTAACTATACTTCATAGCTTTATCTGTTTTTAGTTCATCATTAAATGTATTTTGCCTTCAGTTAGAAAAATAAAACTTTATAAAAAATTTCTCCTCAAAAATGGGAATCAGCTAATTTATAGAGGCATTGACGAGATTCACACCAGGGCCCTCGAGGTATAGTTACGCCACTGGCTAAACCCCGTAGAATTTATCATGTATTTAGAAATTTTAATTTCAGGAAAGAAACTGGCCCGTAAGTTGTCAAAAGTTAGAACAGGAATCAGAATTAGTACGACCGTAGGCGTAGTAAAATAATTAATAAATTGTTTTACTTAAAAAGTAAAACCTTTTCGTCGTTTTTAAAACTCCATTAAATCAGAAGTAATTTTACAGTAAAGAGTGTGTTGAATAAGTTCACATTGAAATAGCTTAAATTCTGAAAAAAATCAAAATGAATCTTTAAATAACCTCGGATTTCTACATGATTTTATATGGGCTAAGGGACTCTTAAAAGCTTACAAACATGTATTCCCGTCACATAGACTTTGCTTCATCTTTTAGCATTGTCGCACCGTGTACGGGTCGTCGCTAGGGAGTTTTTTCTACCATTGGTTCTTTCCAATTTTCAATTGGGACAGCAATCTTAAAAGTTGATTAAAAGCTAAAGCATTGGAATTTTTCAGTATCGATTAAGAAAAATAGTATGTCTTTTCAACTGCAAACTTTATTAAACTTTTTATTATACGACTTTTGTTAATCGAAGGCATAATTGTATAAACTACTGTGAAGTACCACCTCTATTACATCAACTACAAATTGGTACTGGTTACAAAAAAATCTTAATCTAAGTTCACTTCTATATTTATTCAAGTAATTAACTATTTTCAATAAACCACTAATAATACGCTTTTACAGAATACAT
>JAQGBU010000256.1:0-41931 GCA_034698605.1 Isotoma decorata
TATATCAACGTTACTTATACCATTTGAACGAGAGTACGCAAAGCAAGACATCCCGTTATGTTTTTCACAACTAACGTAATGTTACAAGAGGTCAAAGGTCAAAGTTTCGAATAAGAGGTCAAAATGTATCATGTAGCATACCAATCGATTTGTCTTGACAAGACAAATCGATTTGGTACCAACAGTTTTGATGTCTGACCTTTTGGTCGAAGATTATAGCGCCAGTGTCGAAAGAATCATCACCACCTCATTTTTGCACAACACAATGTACTATGTACACTTCTCGCTCTACTCATACAACTTCTACTATCACTGCACTACTACTGGCACTACAAGGGTTCGTTCATAAATAACGGGTTACTTTTACAGAAGACGATAGTTGCTCATAAATCTTACTGACCGACCTCTGACCTCTTAATTAGAAGTCAACTTTGGCATACCCACGACCACAAAAGCGTATTTTTTTTGGAGAACCCAGCGTAGCGTAGCTAGCTTAAAATACTTGTTATGAGATAAAATTCGTTATGCCTAGGCTCGGGCTAAATCAAGTTGCACTGGGAAGTTTTTTAAATTAAACCTAACCTAACCTTCTTAAATTAAAACTAACCTAACCTAATAATATAGGCTAACTTAACCTTCACTAAATCAACCCTAAGCAGATTTTTAACTGATCCTAACCAGTCTCGATGACACTCGTTAGTCTCATAGAGGCTAGGTTAGATTAAGTTGAAAATGTTAGGTTAGGCTTGAAAGCCTTATATAAAAGGTTAGGTACGGTCTTAAAATGTGAATTTAAAAGTAAGGTTTTAGGTATAATTGAAACAGGTTAGGTTAGGTTTAATTTAAAAAGGTTAGGTTAGGTTTAATTTAAAAAGGTTAGGTTAGGTTTAATTTAAAAACTGCTGGTCGGCAACATTAAGGCTGAAGGCTCTCCACAGGCTCTCCATGGAGAGCCTTGAGCCTGCAGGCTCTCCACACCACAGGCTCTATACAGGCTCTCCGCGGAGAGCCTGCAACTTCTCCACAGGGTCTCCATGGAGAGCCTGTGCGTCCTCCGGTTTAATCCAACCGTGTTATTATGCAATATCACAAATGCTAATCCCAATCCCAAATACTTCTGGCCCTAATCCCCCCCATACTATCCTATACTCTGTGGTTGTTAGTAGAGACAGTGGTGGTGGTGGTTGTAGAGAGAGTATTGTGTGAATCTAGCAGTAGTAGTAGTAGCTGTGGCAGTGGCAGTGGTGGTTTCTCTCTCTTTCTGCCTTCTCATTTCTCGAACACAGTCAGTCAGTCAGTGTAGACGGAACGAGTCGTAGAAAACATTGGTTTCATTAACTCTTGTGTGTGGTGTGTCTTCAAGAAGAGTGAACCTTCCTCTACATTACTACTATTATCATCTTATTCTTATTCTTATCCCCGGATAAATAAACCATCTTCATCGATAAGGTAAGCCTTTTTTCATTCTCCGTTGTTACAGGTTAAGGGTTAAAGGTGAGCCTTGGGTCAGGCAGAATGACATGAAAGAGAGAGAGAAGGAATAAAATGGGCCAGAGTTGAACTGCAGCAGGCGTATGATGATGAGGCAAGGTTGCCAGCTAGTTTCTATTATCTCCCTCCATGTAAATCCTCTTGTTTTCTTTCTCTTGACATGGATGTGTTCAAGGTTTTTTAAAACTCTACCATTTTACACCCAAAGTACATCCCAAACGGGGCCTTTCCTTATATAGAATTATTTGACATTGAACTTTTGGTCATGTGGGTTGTGCTCATTGCTCATGGGATGATGGATAAGGAAGGGGAATTGTCCAGGCAGGTTGGCTGGCTCCTGTTGGGAGAGGAATATTGGCCATGCATCGAAAGGGTCCGAACATGACATGACAAGTATAATGCAAGCTCAGGGCAGTGTAGGGCCAGTTGGGGTTTTTTATTTAAATTGTATTAAGGCTGAGTTACACCTTGGCTTAAGGTTATGATGTATGATGATGGTGAATGGGAAGTAATTACGATGATTTAGGTCGAGCAAGGGGAGATTAAAAATTGCAAATTATGTATCATTAGTTTATTCTTTGGTTGATTTATTCATATTTATTTGTTTTGGTTAATTTGGTTACTCTATATTTCCAATTTCTGAAGAAGGAAGTCTTGTAGTTTTAAGGTTTGGAATTGACATTCAAAATTGTGAATTGAGAGGTGCTGGCTCACTCATACTGCATGCGTACTGTTTATTGGCATTATTGTGTATTTTGTAATAAAATATGCATCGTGTCGTCAATCGTAATAAAGCGCAGTTATTGATACAGACTCTTACATCTTATCAGAGCACAGACATTAGACAAAGCGCGAAGGCGGGGGTTAGATTATGCTGATCGGGTTCAGGGTTCAGCAGGGCTAGGTCGAGCGTATTGAATTCATGTCACATACAAAAATACACTACATTCAACTCCAAAAGCGTTCTGTAGATGCTAGAAATGTTATATATTTGATATTAGACCAGTTTTCTTGATTTCAAAAAGTATTTGAGCACATGTAACATGAGGACATGACTATATTTCCATTCAGCAATAAATCTTTGACGAATGGACGCAGAATCCGTCATAGTTGAGTATATGATGATGGCATTTTGATGGGTGATGCATAGGTACTGATGGGGGCCACAACGGTGTCATTTCTGTACATGCCTTGCATCCATGAATATGCAGTGCACTGCACAGTGACAGTGTAGACTTGTAGACTGCAGACTAGTACGCACAGGCAGTAGTTTACTTAAATGTTTTAAACATGCATAGAGACGAGATTAATGAGTTAATTGTTTATAAATGGTAACTTCCGAGAAATTAATACCGACGATGAAGGCATGGTGGTGTGGATGTGCCAGTGTCAGTCACTGATCTATACGGCATGGCATAATAGACATACATAGTCTGAATGTTAACTATGTACTCGGAAGACCGTGGAGTAACTGGAGTTGCTTGATTGATGTATGTGTTGTCATTTAATGCCATGCAATCGTTCATAAGTCATAACCTTTGTCCTAGTCCTCTTTAAGCGCAAACACATAACATAACATCGATCTGATCTCTGATGCATCATGGTGGTGGTTCAAATGTACCGTACTACCGTCCTTCAATTCGAGACGCTAGAAATCCTAGTGGAGAGTGAAAAGACATTAGAGCATCATTATCTAATCTTGAGATTTGTGTAGGATTTTTTCTTTGTTAATTGTCGACACTATCCTTGAGAAAAAAAAAACTTATCTGAGGCAGAGGTACGGAAGTATTAAAGTAAAGTAAAGTAAGTTAGGAAGGTGGGTTAATTATCGATGGTCTATTAATTGACGTGAGGGAAGGGGTGTGACGGTGTGAGATAGTTGACATCAGAATCAAAAGTTGTTAGTTGGTTTGTTTAATTACCCAAGATGGATAAAAATGGGGAGAGAATTGCGGCGTGGTGCATCGGGTGCATGTGCATGGAATCCGTGCTATCAGCTGCTCTACTCTATCCTTTCATCATTCGTATACAACTTGAAATTCAGTCTGCTGCTGCTCTTATTTCACACTTAATATTATTTCTGTTGGGACAATTTGTTTTTCTTTGTTCTTGGAAGTCGCATTCACATTGAGATTTTAGTGTCTTTTTCTATATAGTTGTTCACGAACAGCACGAATCGCGTTGTCAACCAAGCCCAGAACAGAAGGAGAATCAGAGTCTTAACGTGCAAAACATTAAAGGAATCCCTACATCTACTTACTTACTGAAAGCTTCATTTACGACTTTGCTAAGCAAAAACTGAAACACTGAAAGTTTAAACGGTAATTGATAATCCAGAAGTTATTCCATTGTTAGATTATGGATTAAGATTAAAATATAGTCAGCGTTTTGATTGTTAGTTCATATTGTTACATTTTATATGTATTAAGAGCCTTACATATGCCAGAGTGCACTTGTGCAAAATAGGAATACGAAAGCTGAGATTGACACGTAATAATATAGTCGATTCACACTACAGTTTACTTAATAGAGGGGGCATTTGCCTGTTAATACAGGATAAATTGAGATTGCGGGTGGGAAGTATTGTCATTTTCATTATTAAAAGAAACTATGATTCCATTGTAGGTGTCAAGTATTAGGTCATAGGTGTCTCGGATTAAGCTTGACATGAAAGATGTGCAGATTTTGCAAGTTTCATAATTTTCTGTAGCATTCCATAATAAGCCAGATGTAGTGGCATTAATTATAAATATTTAATTCTTTCATCTTTAGAAGATAATAGCAGTACGTAGTAAAGTAGGCTAAAGAGAAAATTTAAACTTGAATGCTGGGAAATTAAAATGGAGTAAGGAAGTGCTCAGAACACAATTGACAGTAAACTCACCAGCCAGCCGAGCCGGGAGGGATCGAGTTTCAGTCTATTAGTTTGGGTGATTATGAATCATGATGACTCATAATGACGATGGCCCTTTGTCTAGTAATGATGTCAAAAATTAATGGCTTATCGTATTATGTCTTTAGATAGTAAAAATAAATTAATGTTGTTTTTTAATCCTGTAGAAGGTTTACCTCACTGCGAAATCTTAGCTAGTTATCTCATCTCCCACGCTTACTCCGTTTCTGGTTTTTTGGTAATAATAAAATAACCATCATTGATCTAAGATTTTCTAAATAATAACACCAATACAACAAAAACACGAGTAAAAATAGACTAGAACAAGTGTTCTTCCTTGTCTGGAACTTGGATTGGAAGGCAATGACAGAAAACTTTTTCGATTGCAAACTGCTCATGAAGAAAACAAGCAAAGATTGATTTTTCATGCTTGAAACAGATAATAACATTTTTTCGGAGCAATAATTATTTGATGCCAAGTCTGTAGTCTGTACCTAGAACAATTTTTCAAAACAATATATTGTAGTTTAGTTTAGTTAAAAAGCAATCTTAAGTTTTGGACCGAAAGCATACATTCATGCATGTCTATTTCGGGCTTCTTCATTTTATTTACTAGAACTCATAATCTGAGGAAATAGAAGATTTATTGCCTAATCTAATCAGACTGCCAAATGAAGAGATCAAAGCAAAGGAGTTTGTCATGTATTATAGTAATTATTGCGTAGAGATTATGAGACAGAGAGACATGACATGAAGTAGAAGAGAACCAGACAGGGAGCAAGTCGGGTGGATTCCGATGACAATAAAGAAATTAATAGTGTATTAGATGGTCTTCCTATTATGTATTATTGATCATGAGCTTAATAATAATAAGCAATACGTTTTATGTTTTTGTTGTTCATGCAAAATTCTATTATTTCCCGTCATTCCGAATCTCGAGACTTCATGAGACATGCGGTAATGGGATTTTTTAGGTAGATAACTTATTTTTCCCAAACTTCTTGGAATCTATAGTCTATAGAATTTTAATTGACTGGTGTCTGCGTGGTGTGACATTCGTTACTAACTGGCGTTACTGTAAATCATAAGAGTTGATTTTGAAAGTCGTATTTTTTTTTTTATTACTTAATTGGTTAGTCTTAAGTAATATATATATAAAATAGGTTGAATCTTTATTTTCAGCAAAATTTTGAAACCCTTCTTGATGATTCTTGAACAGTCAGTGTAGTGTGTAGTACTATATTGTATATAGTGAATTTAAATTCTGCACATAATTGGTACGAATGATTGAATCCGAGATAGGAAATGTGTATTTGGTCGAAATGGTGTCGTATACTTGGTGTTCTAGTCTAGACACCTGGACAGAAGTGAGGGATTATTTTGCTTTGTTTGTTCATATAGTTATTTTGTACTATTTTCGTTGTTCAGTTTTGAATATAACAAAAATAGGAGTAGCGTAGTGATCAATCGTTAGTCCTGAAAATTAAAATTGGGTTAAAAACCAATAAAGAATAGGAACTTCATTGTCTTCAATATAGTTGGGGAAGTTTTGTATTATAATTTTAATTTTCTACTGAGCAATTTTGATTTTGATAATGTGTCGAAAGTTTGTTGGAAGGGCGGAATTGTGTGTAGTGTCATTGTTTTATTAATATTAGTAATAGGTAATGGAAAATAAATTCGAACATGCTGCTGCGTTATAATCTTCACCAAGTTATGAAGCTAATACTGTTTGTTGTTTTGCTTGTTGCAGGTGTGAGCTTCAGTTTGTTTAAAACTCCTGAAAATTTCTCGAGAGGAACAGGACTAGGTCCTGATTTTTATCTTACGATAAAGCAGGAACAATGACAACAACATGAAAATTGATAGATCAAAAATCAAACGGAGCACCACGGAGGTGGTAAGTGTAATTTGTATGCTAACTATTTCCTTGGAAGTCTATGGAAGTGAAATTAGCAGAAACTCAAAAAATAATAAATCATGATTTGATTAATTTGTCTTTTAGCCTCCAGATTGTAAGGTTTTGATAGATAAACTCAAAGCCTGCATTAATGTGGACAAACAGAAAGATGGAGGCATGGAATCTGCAATCATCAATGTTTTAGAGAATGTGAAGACCTGGACATTTGGGAAGTGTGAGTTGTACCACTGGATTGATGTTCTCGATCTTTTTGATTCGATCCTTCTAAAGGCAACAGAGAGAAATGGGAATAGCTGGGTTATGGCATGTGATGTTAATGACAGCAAAGGGCCAGAGGTAATTCATAACATCATAACTTTCGTCTGAGAAAGGGAGAATGGCTTTTATGAAAAGTTTTTGATTCGAAAATCAAAGAAATTGTTATTAATGTATTGTTTTCCTTATTCTAGTTGCAAAAGTGTGTGAAACGGATTTGTATTTTTACATCTCTGCTGATCGAACACTCATTCTCACGTACTCTGTACAACTCAATGGAACATCTCACTGCTTTGTTGAATTCAACACATTTGCCCTTAGTTCTAGAAGTTTTGCATCTTCTGTACATGTTTAGCAAACGAAGTAACTTCTTAACTAGACTCTCAGAAGATAAACGGGATGTGCTGCTTGAACGACTGATTGACTTAGCAGAGGTTAGTCGATAAAACACCCATAAGCATTTAGTGTTTAGTTATGCAATGGTTATTTCTTATTTTGATGCTTGTTAAAATATAGAGTTGGGGTGGCAAAGAAGCCGGCTTTGGTCTTGCAGTTTGCTGTCTTCAGCGACCCATCGAGGTAAGTTATAGGACGACTTAAAAAGCTATTGTTTATTATCCGCCAAGGGGAATTTCATATATCTTGTTGAATATTTTAGGAATTTCCAAGTACTGCAACAACTGTTCACTTAGAGTTCGTGAACGGGAATTCCGAACCGAATGTGCCGAACAGATGGAAACCAAACGAGACATGGACGATAATTCATCTTCAAGCGGTAGATAAGTTACCTAAAACACCAGCCGAGATTCTAGATGAGCTAATACAGTTGTATTGCGTACCTGCGGAGAAACAGGTAGCTACTTGTAGCCTGTGTGGACATTTTATTCATCAGGAAATAGCTTGACAATGGTGTATTTTTATTTTTAGCTAAGTTTGTTCACCCATTTACGGCTGGCTTACAATTTCCCAAATTGGACAGAAAGGGTCCAGTTAGTACAAGCCCGCTTACAGGCTTTGTCCATCTTGGTGTATGCTAATGCGATACAGGAAAGTTCACAACAACTTCTATATAGTGGATTGATGGAAGAGTTAGTAGATGTTTTGGAGCTTGACAAACCTTATTTGACAGAAATAAAGGCAGCAGCGTTGAAGACACTTACTTCAATCATTCATCTTCATACGTCCTCATCTTCGTCATTCAACTTTCCGAAGTAAGATTAACGATTAGCAACTATTTATATAGTAATTAATTGAAGCTGTTTGTACTTACCAAAACTAAAAAAAAATGCATCATTATTCCAACAGTATTATTGACGCAACTGGAGCGGGATCCTACCACGGTTTTCTGCCAGTAATGGTGCGAACATGTATTGCATCGTTAACAAATCCCAAGGTGGAAGAAGCGCATTCGTATCCTTTGCCCCTTGCCACGGCTTTATTCAGTTTCCTCTACCACCTTGCAAGTTACGAACTGGGTGGAGAAGCTCTCGTAAACTGCGGAATGCTGGAAAGTCTTTTAAAAGTAGTTAACTGGAACACCGTTGATGTAGAGCATATTACGGTAAGACTTCCGTCCTTTTAATATTAGGCGGGGTACACATAACAGAGACCAGCTGATGCTTATGTGTTGTATTCCTGGATAGGGGGTGCAGTAAACCCAGTTACAGCTCCTAGTACGACTTTAGTCGTTTTGAGAACTTAATTTGAATCAATTCAGTAGGATTCCATTGTCATAAATTTTTCGGTTTCTCCTTGTGTGACAATAATTAAATATGCGATACAGCGCTATAATGATAATATGATAAATGGGTAAAAGCTTTCCACGCTTTTACCTACCTATTTATCATTTTTATGACGTATATATGTTACAATGTTTTAGTTCAAATTTCCTATCACACTGGTTTTGGTGCGTCGCTGTACAAGAAATTATTCCTTTTTTAAAAGCATTGCTGAATTTCGAGTTTCAAGTTCATTTTACTGAATGTATTTATAGTTCGTTACCCGAGCTGTACGAGTCATTGATCTCATTACAAACATGGACATGCAAGCATTCCAAGCGCATAACGGGTTAGCTGCTTTCATCAGTCGTTTAGAGGTAAAGTTTTTATTTTTTGAGTTAACTAATTCTACTTGATTACATTTTTATTCTTATACTTTCTATTATGAATTAAGATGGAAGTAAACGCCTGTAGAAAAGATCAACCCTTCGAAATAGTTCCTCGTTTCACCTCAGGAAATAGACAAAATTCAGTAACTGGCCAAGGAGTTGATGGGGACAGTCGTGATGCAAGTTCCGATGTTCCGATGGATACAGATGGAAACCAAATGGTATTTAGTTACCTCAAAAAGAAACAGTAGCATGAAAAATTGTAACATAGAGTAAATTTTGTTTGTTGTTTGCACAGGATTTGAGTAATGAAGGGATGCCTCAACCAATTGGAAATCGCGGCAGTGCTACAAATTTTGTACCGAATGGAACCACTTGTCTGCCTCAAAGAGCAGCTCTTTTGAAGTCAATGTTAAATTTTTTGAAAAAGGTTATACAAGATCCTGCCTTTTCCGATGGAATTCGTCACATCATGGAAGGTTCTCTTCCAAATTCCTTGAAACACATAATTAGCAACGCAGAATATTACGGTGCATCCTTATTCTTGCTTGCAACGGATGTTGTAACGGTTTATGTCTTCCAAGAGCCATCGCTACTTTCAACTTTACAGGACAGTGGACTCACTGATGTTGTATCAGAAGCATTACTGGTTAAAGACGTAAGCTTACTTTTGCTAAATACATCCAGTAGACTGTGAGTTAGCCATTCCTCTTAAAAATACAAATTTGTATTCCAGGTACCACCAACAAGAGAAGTCATATCGTCGATGCCCAATGTATTTTCCGCACTATGTCTTAATAGTAGGGGACTCAATGCGTTCATTAAGTACAATCCCTTCAAGAAACTATTCCGGATTTTAATTTCCCCAGAGTACTTGCCTGCCATGCGGCGGCGACGAACCGCAGAGCCCATGGGTGATACGGCATCTAATCTTGGAAATGCCATGGATGAACTTATGCGGCACCAACCAAGTCTTAAAATAGAAGCTACTACTGCCCTTGTGGAGGTAAGAACGTCACTAGTTAGAAAGAATTGATATTACTCTAATTTTGTGTTGAATATTTGTTGAATTTGTCTTAACAATATGGATTATTTTACTTAGCTTATAAACGAGCTGTGTCGCCTTGGGTCAGGCACACGGTCGTTCGTGAAAACTCAGTATAAACCTGCTGTGATGTCTGTTGTGACTACAAACCCCGTGCGTAGTGCAGCATCAGAAGGAGGCAGCAGTGATGATGATGATGAAGACGATGAAGAAACATCCACTGCATCGCATTCTCAACCTGTGGCGTCTTCCTCTAGCAGTCGTGAGGAAGTTGGACAAGAAGCTGCGACAGCAGGTGTCAGCACAATTAGTGAAGACAAGACTCCAGTACCATTTATGGATTACGTTCTTAATGTGGTAAGTATCTATTGCAGAAACTTAAGTAAAGATGTTAAAATCTTCAAAAAAATATAAAATTCTTCAACATCGATATTCCAGATGAAGTGTCTGGATGCAATTTTAAGTAACAACTCAACAGATGACCACTGTCGTGAGTTTGTCAGGCTGGGAGGGTTAACGACTTTGATGAACCTTTTTGTGCAGCCAGCTCTTCCAATTGATTTTCCTAATTCCCCTGCCTGTCAAGCCACTTCGTCGGTTTGCAGATCAATTTTAGTAAGCAACATGTATTTTCATTTTAGTTGTATTTTTGCATTTGACATTATTGGTACGGAAAAACCATTTACAGATACGAATGTTTTTTTTTACAGACATTAGCTCATGAAGGAGCTGTGCTACTTGACGGGATTAAGACTCTATTTAATATGCTTGTGACACTCAATCAGTTGGATAAACCGGTTTCGGAACCTGGTAGTAGTGTATTATTGAGAGAACTTGCAAATTCCAAGAATCCTCTGGAGGCTGTAAACGACAGCTCAGAAACACCTTTGTTGCATGCCATTACCTCGGTCCACTCACTAGTAATGATGTTTATCCATGTGTGCCGCACTGGACAGGTAGACTACTATTTTATTTAAAAGCCATGACATTCTCGTATCAAACAATGTTTGAACATTTATGTAATGACTCGCAGGGCGACATTAGAACAATGGCTGTTGGACAGTGGGGATCTACACTAGGATTGAGAGTACTCAAGGATTTGGCCAAACTGTATTTGAACTTAGTTTGGGAAAGTACAGTGCTTTTAGCTTTATGCAGTGGAGAATATCAACCTGGCACCAATGACTTTGGACGAAAAGATCTTGACAAGTTGATCCCCCCAGATTTCCAGGTACGCTGATTTATGAAATGAGTGACTGGTTTCTTTGTTCACAGATACAATTCAGCAAACTTTTTTTTCACAATTACATCGATAGCATAAGTGTTTGTCAGCAATAAGAAATGAATATGGGTTAAATGTTTATTTTGAGCAGAAAGAGACGGAAGTTAGTATTAAAACGGCCAGAGGATTAGACTCTCAGCAAGGCAGTTACGAACCAACACCGTCTACATCGCAGGACGCCCTTAATACTATCAGTACTAGTACTAGTGGAATTTCTAGCTTCCAAGAAACCGCCTCCAGGAATTGGAATGCCGAAAATATGGAAGTAGATTCAGATTCCAACCCGACAGGCCAACCTGTATTGGTCAACTCGTCCACGCAGACTTTACTTACAGTAAGCCCAGTGGTTCAGAGAGAAATAAACACATTGACTCTTCAAAATTACGCCAAACTCATCAAGCCAATTTTAAGTGCATCCTCTCGGCTAGGACGGGCCTTGGCTGAACTTTTCGGGCTTCTTGTAAAGGTTAGTTGTCCTATTTTTAACGACACTGTGCAACTTGAATCGTTTTGAAAAAGCCGAGATTAATGAGCGGTTTATTTCTTTAGCTATGTGTTGGATCACCGCTCCGACAACGGCGTGGACATCACATGGCCCAAATTCCTGGTGCCGTACTCCCTGGAGCCGTACAGGTGACCGCAGTTCTGTCAGACCTGTTGACCTCTGGCTTGCGATGGATTCCACGTCCTAATTCTCCAGTCCCTAGAATAACCTTCAGCATCTGTGCTGTAGGGTTCTCAGCACCGTTATTATTTGATGAAAAGAAGTTTCCATACCATCTAATGTTGAGAAAATTTATGGAATCCGAGGGATTAAACGCTCTTTTTGAGTAAGTGAATATATGATTTAGTATTTATTTTGGGATACTTCCGTGTCTTTATAATGAAAATGAATCTGTTAGCGTGTTTTACTGGGCGATGACGGAGAGCTTTACTACTAAACCTGAGGTGGAGCCTCTTCTGAACGAGCATCAAATGGAGTTTTTGGAGTCATGGTTAACTTTGGTTGAAAAGTTTTCCAACCCAAAAACAATTCTGGATAGCCAACAGCTAATCATATCGAAGGCGTTAGTATTACCTAAATCTGCAAACTTCGAGCCGAATGCATTTTTAGCTCATGTTCACAAGGTTACACAGCTGAAATTTACTGTACAGGAAATTCAAAACTTAGAAATCTGCTAATAATGTCTAATCTCAATCATTTAGAGAGCTTTTGAAGCTGTTCTTTTCTTGTGGCAACGGTATGATGTGAAGTGGTACGGACCCAGATCAGTTGAAACAATGCTGACAATTCTGTGTCATATTTTCCGATTTAAAGAACAAGTGAGTCACTGCTGGCGTACTTAAGTTGGAGATATTTAATATTGTTCTATTTTCCTATGCATAACAATCTTTTTATGGAACTTAGGCGAAATCTACTGACAAGCCTACCAACGCGGCAACCCCTAGTACATCTAAAGATGTAGCTGTTGCAACAGATACGGTTGTTCCTACGACCAGCGCTACTCCACCCCCTCCTCCGTTGATTAGAGCTCCCCTCATAGCAGAACAGATGGAAACACGACGTACCGCATCAGCAGAGCCAGTACCTGGTTCATCGAGATCTAGTGAACCTGCTGCTGTCACTGACGGAGAGCAGAACGAACCTACTGCGGCAGCTGGAGCTGCAGCATCTACAGAAACTCAGACTGGGGGTAGGCAATCGGAATTTTTATGTAAAGCAGGAAGATGTTATTTGTTTATGTTTTAATGTTTGGTTTCGTCCTACTTTAGAACCAGCTGAACTGGAACGAGTTGCTGAGTCGTGGGGCTTTGATACTTCGCATTTACGGCAACTTGTTGAAATGGGGTTCCCTCTTGAAATGTGCATTGAAGCGCTTATATCTACTAATAATCTTATTCAGGCAACAGACTATTTGCTGACTCATGGACAGATGGGAGGAGGTACTCCTGCAGCTGCAGCCACTACAAGAAGAGAAACTGGACTTATTCGTTCACTTAATTTAGCAGGGAGGTCTTTCCCAGTGCTAAATCCAGATTTAGGACCGCACGTAAGTTGAAACTTAACTTGTTTGCAGTCTGAATTGAGAAAGAAGTTCATTTAGTATTATCTGTGACATTAGCCGACGCCACAGCAATTGCTAATGGACTGGGAGGATGAATCTGCTGAGCCCTTATCTATGTTACAAATGGTTAGTCTGAATAAGAATCGTAAATTGCAGTTGACAGCGAAGCCGAAGGAAGCAGAAGGACCATTGGTGAGTGGTTTAAGTGTTATGTATGCTAACCCCGAAAGTGCCGTACTAAGTTTTTTTGTTTTTGTTTGGATTTTGTAGAAACTGGAACCACTTCAGAAAGAAGAAGTAGACTTGTTCACTGAAACAGTCCTCGAACAGTGTCTTGCTGTTTTGGATAAAATTCCTGATTGCGTTTTCAGAGTATGTGAGCTTCTTGTTGCTGTAGGGCAAAGAAATGGGATGCCGTGGATGGACAAAACACTTACTTACCTCATGAAAGAGGTGAATTGATTTTAAAAATAAAATTTGCAATCAACCAAATCCAATGAAATATCTTCAAAATTTAATTAATGTGTGCGTAGATTATCAGTGGTATGAAAAAGCTAAGTAAGATGTCAAGAGATGATGAAAAAGTGATTCTACACCCGAAATTCGTAGAGGACTCGAAACCTCTCGCGAATCGTATACATCTTTTTACATTAATGTTTGAAGTAAGTTTTTATTATTAACTCGGAAATTCTTAGATACTCTGAATTATTTTAATGCAATTTTTCTGATGTAGGAAGTGCGATACATGAGCGCAATGATACTTGAACGTTATAAGGGTATCTCGATTGCCTGCCAGTTGCTCGTTGAATACGAACTTGCTTTAAATTTTGTTGATGAAGAAGGGCCGTTGAAAAATAAGTTAATAACCAATGGTGTATTGATGACACCAAAGTGGATTGCCCCTATGTTACTCATGATAGACTTGTATGAAAAGACTTCTGTGGCGAGCCTTCGAAGAATGACAACGTCTAGGGTAATTACAATTTTTTTTAGAACCTCACTATTTAACTACTGAAGTGAAGCTAAAGAGTTCAGCAGTAAACGCCGTTCATATTTATTTTGATGCATATAGGAAACTGACCACGAGTGGAAGTGGTTTGACATAAACTCAGGAAAATGGTGCACATATTCTACACACAATAATGCTACCATTGACAAAGCATTCTGGGACGGTGAAAGCACTGTTCGAATTACCGCCGGAAGGCGCCGTTATGTGATAAATTTCAACGCCATGATTCAATTAAACGAAGAAACGAGCAACAGACGCCCAATAACTTTATGGTTGAAAAATATGAGCGTCAAACTACCCGATTTCCAGTCTGACACACCATCCCGAGAGTACCTGACTTCAGATTCAGATAGCGAAATGCTGTACAATGCTGGTGAATACAGAGAAAGAGAAAGGCCCAATCCACGACGTAGAGGTGCATTTTCAGCTAATGGAAGTGCCCGAGGGTCTGCTTCGTCACGAGGTGCTAGGAAAGGACAGACTGCTATAGAGAAGGTGGAAGTAGAGGAAGAAAAAGAAATGGCATATGTGAAGCGGAGGAAGTTTTTGTTCCAGGGACTAGTTCGGGATGAAGTTAATGATTTGATAAAGTACGACCGTTAAGTAGTAGATCTAAGATCATCACATAGAACTTACTTCCGAATTTGTATATTCATAATTTATTTTGATGTTTGCAGGTGCTCCGTCTCGTTTATGAAGTCTTCAGTCGAACCAGAGTTTCTGCATGCAGTGATGCGACTGTGCCTTCGACTGACGCGAAAATACGAGATTGCTGTGATGTTTTCTAACTTGGGCGGTGTTCAAGTGCTTCTTGAGTTAACACAAGGCTCGGCATTCCCAGGCGTTTTGCCCTTATCCAACCTCCTCATAAGACATGTCATTGAAGATCCAGCATGCTTAAGATACGCTATTGAGAAGGTATTGGTAGTAGTAGTATTGTGGTTATAATATGAAGTAGGCATTAATGACAATTTTGACAAATCAATTTATTTTAATCTATTAGATGATTCGCGCTAGGGCTCTTAGCACTGGCGCATCAACATGCAAGGAACTGCATTATCTTCTTCGAGTACTGGCTCCGATTGCTTGTCGCTCTCCTGATTTGTTCGTACAGGTGTCCAAAGAGATACTTCGAGTAGATATGAACTTTGTAACGCGTCGTGGTAAGTCTATAGCTTCCATTTTTTCCCCTGCGCTTTATTACATTGGATTTCAGTTAAATTGTCTAATTGCAGCTGAAGACGATATGAGGTTAATAGTAAAGCCAGTACCTTGTAAACCAGAAAACCTAAAGACTTACATGGGTGAAAGTGCAAAAACAGTTATTCAGCAACTGCTAGTGGCTCTCACTCTAAGTGATCCAGGAGAAGACGATGTGTCCAAAGATGAGAAATCCTCTAATGCTTCATCCGCAACCAAGAAAACAAACACTCAGCAAACAAGTTCTCTACTTGCTGATACCGATGATACGGTATGCTATAATCAATTGACCCGTATTTTCACTTATATCCAAAATTTATTATATCTAAACTGAGTTTTCCTTTTTTCAGATGGAAACGGACAGCGCAAAACCAGCTAAGGAAAAAGACGCAAAAAATGAAGCAAACGAATTACAGAAGAAACGTAGACTTGTACCAAAAGATGCAATTTGCCAGCTGTTGGCAGAATCCGTGCATTCTTATTCGTATTCGTGTAAGATTATCGCCGAGTATTCATTTCAAGGGGGAACAAGTCCACATGTACCTGAGGTGGGTGTCCTTAGCTCTTTCGTAGGTTTTTTTCTTAGAGGTGAAATGGCATATCATGCATTCGAATGGAATAGTTGGTATTACACTATTTATTAGTAATTTCATGAAACAGTGATAGGTGTTGAATAACTTATTGATGGGATGTGGCAAGATAAGCCAATACATCTGAAATTCTTAGGCTTCCAAACTATTTAAATTAGTAAGTAATTTTCTAAACGAATTACGATTTTGTTCAACAGGACTGTACAGCGTTGGCATTCTTGTTAGACAAGCTGTTGCCTGGTACCCCAGGTGTAAGTGAAAAAGACTGCACAACCGTTGTTAGAGACTTAATTTCAGCGATGGCTGGGTGCAACCATCTGCCTGAAGCACAGGCTATTGTGATTTCTGAGGTTAAAGCTGCCCTTCAGAGGGCTCTTACCATGGGAGAATGTGCAGAGAAACATAATAGGATTCAGGTGCTGACTGGACTCATCTGTAATATGATCGAAGCTTGTCCTTCAGCACCACCGACCCAAATGGTTTCGATAATTAAACCTACTCAGTTATGGTAAGTGACATTTTGATTGCGGTAGCTTTATATTTCGAGTTCAGTCAAGTCCAGTCAATTATCTTGTTTTTTACAGTATGAATCAAGTTGTGAGACTTCTAATAAGGAAGAGCGTAGTCACAGATTTAGCTCGGATTCCGCATAGTTTAGATCTGTCAAGCTCACAAACATCGTTAACAGTAAATGCTGCTCTGAAACCTTTGGAAGTTATCTCACGGATAGTAAATCAACCCCTTCCTGCCAATCCAGCTAGACCAAAGCCGAAGACTGAATCCACGGCACAAGACTCAGTGAATAACACCAATACAGGTAAGACGTTTTAATATTATTATAGCTATGTTTATTTGAGCCCGTTTAATGGAGCGATAGAATGTTTACAGAATTGGAATGAACTATTAATTTTCTAAGAGCTTGTGCAAAGATTGTCTGATACTTACGAAAATTATAATTAACTTCAGAAGGATTTCCATTTTTTTCAAATAAATGGGGTGTTTTTATTCAGGTGGAACTAGTAATTCTGAAATGACACATGCACAAGGAGAAGAAGCTGCTGAAGACGCAGATAATACTGAGCATGACATTTCTGCTGCAGCAGAGAGTCTTTTGGATGCCACATCTGAAAGTCATACTCACGATCATGATGTCAACGAAGAAAGAGATGATGACGTTTTAGATGAAATTATGGACCAACTTTTGGATCGGTAAGAGTAAAGATTTTTGTTTACATGCCTTGAATAATATGAATACAAATAAACTGGTAAAATATTTACAGTGAAAATAATGCTCACGGAGATGATCATCTTTTGGCGGATCCCCTCATGGCAGACTCCGCTAGTAATCGAATGGATACTGAGCAGGATGGCAATCAACGCGATGGTCGAGATTATGGAGAGGGACGGGTATAGATACTTCAAATTACGAAATTTAAATAATAAAATCTGAAACAGACTACTTAAACTTACTAACTCGCCCACTATATTTTAGTACGGTGGTGAACATGAAGATAATGAAACAAGTGATTCAGATTCTGATGCATCCGACGACGACGATGATGACAATGAGGATGGTTAGTATTATAGTTGGTCGCTTTTTCTATTAGATTTATTTGTTATACGAATGGATTCGTGATATTAGGAGTTGTTGTACTTCAAGGAAACGGGAATAACGTTGGTGAAGAAGATGATGATGATGAAGACGAAGAAGAGGAGGAGGAAAGTGAAGATGATGGTGCATCTGACTTGATAGATGATAGAGAAGATAGAGAAAGGGAGTTCATGGATGAAGGATTTATGAGATTTCCAGGAATGGACAGAGATGAAGATTTACTTGTTGTCCAGTATGGACAAGACGAAAACACTCCTGTATTTTTTACGAATAATGCCAGTTATAACCTTAACGTGGGTCTATTCGATGATCCTCTTGTTGTGCAGGAGCACTCAAGTGGTAAGTTTTGATGATTTAAGTATGGTTTCAACGTTTTAAGTCACGTTTATAAAGAAACTGTTGTTTGTTTAGGCTTGAGACTTAATCATCCATTGCTGACCGCACCTTTGGCTGATCCACCTACGACTGGAACTGTTGCATCCCGTGGACATCGTACTGGAAGAGGGCGGCGATATATTCATTTTCCTAGGAACCCACCAGCAGTTATTCAACGGTATTGTTAAACAATTTGAGTTACTACAAGCTGTAGTAATATTTAACAAATGAGCTTTTAATCAACTAACACTTGTTAGCTATTTGAGCAGGCTCCTTGGTCCATCAACGGCGCAAGAAGTAATTCAGTTGACATCAGGGCAGTCTTTGAGCCGAGAGGGTCTTCCAACTCCAGCTAGAATTTTATTGATGGATGGACCTTCAGTAAGATTCACTACGGTGTCAGTTATTTTTCATTTTCAATTACGTATGTCATAATACTGGTATGTTTTGTACAGGATCAAACAGTGAATAGGAATGGAACATCAGGTACTGCCAACAGTCTGGCTAATTACACTGCACTGCATTGGTGGTGTGAAGAAGCAAAAGCACTTGACGGTGAATCTATGCACGACTGTGTTGTTGGTAAGTTTGTTGTAAAGAAATAAAAGGGTCTGGCTTGGTGGGCAATCTTTTTTTCCACAATCAAACATTCCATATTGTCAAATATTATGCAGCTATCAAAAGGAAAATCGTAGAAGCAGTAGAGGAAGATAGAGACAAAGCTTTCAAATTGCGCAGAGAAAAGAAGGCAAAAGAAGCCGAAGAGGCCAAGAAAAAGTGTAAGTGTTTAGTAAAAACAGTGAAAATTATTACGTGATGGATAGGTGACATAAATTAGGTGTACTAACGGTAGTATTAATTACTGATAGTGGAGGCTGCAGCAGCAGCAAAGGCCAGTGCAGCAGGAGACGCGTCAACTGCAAGCAGTACATCTAATACTCGCGTTGAGGGAAATACTGGTGAAAATGCTCGCACTAGTACTGGAGAGAACAAACCTGCTGAAAGTGGCTTACTCGAAGACCCTCTTGCTGGGGGTGATGCGACTCCGACCGATCGTAAGTATTCATGTCTTAACAGTATTGTAATTGTATTCAGGACACGACTCATAAAGATTTCGTGTATATATTAAACTGACGAAACATATTTAGCAGAAAATCCATCTAGCGTACCGGCGAACAGTGCTGCGATAGAACAAGATCCACCGGCAACGCCTACAAGCAGTTCAGATCAGGCATCACCTGTGATGGTTTTACCAACCAGTCCACCTGATGCATTGAATGAGGAAAGAGAAGATGATGAGCATGACTCTGACATGGACTTGGTAAGATGAAGTGAAATACATGGTCATTACTGTACTATTATGAAAAATAATTTGACATACCACATAACTTGTAAATTGTAAACAACATTTCTTTACTAACAGTTGTTATTTTTTTTACTTTCAGAACGCTGATGAAGCAATGGAACGTGATCCACCTTTGCCACTTCTACCTATGCCACAAGGTAGACCTAGGTCACTCCAGCATAGACGACGAGTACCAGGTACGACTGTTGTGCACTGATTGTCGTAAAAAATTCTGTGCTGACATATATATTTTTTTCCAGAGAGAAGAGGAAGGCGTCCTGGGCTGAGAAGTGGTAGTCGAGCAGCAGCAAGTAGTAGAGACGCAGCTAGTTCAGCAATGAGTGTTGATCCACCACCTCCTACACTTTCGCCACCTCACTTGAGCTCCACTATAACTACTACTGATCAACCAGAAGTTCCCATTGTTGTTGTTGCTGGGCCTTCGGTTGCAGAAGCTTCCACTACGTCCGTTACTGCCGTGACAGTTGTTAGTGGAATAGGAGACGACGAAGAACCAGTTGCTGGACCTTCGGGTACGCAGTCAGTAGACGATTTTAGAAATATCCTTGGTGATATTGATATCCCTGAGGGGGTTGATCCGTCTTTTTTGGCGGCTCTCCCGGAAGAAATGAGACAAGAAGTTATATCGGAGCATTTGAGGTATGATACCGTCACAAATATATTTTGAATTCCTCGAAGCGTTGCTACAACTCACTGTATGTTATGTCATGTGTTATACGTATGTAAAAGTTTGGTAACAAAATGTCTTGTTGATTTAAGATTACAACGTTTAAGACAGCGTGCACAGGCTGCATCTCAAGAGCCAGCACCAAATGTTGCTGATGTGAGTCCAGAGTTTTTGGCAGCATTGCCTCCAAACATTCAGGAAGAAGTTTTGGCGCAACAACGAATGGAGCAGCAGAGACGTGTTGCCACTGCAAGTAATCCTAATGATCCAGTTGACACCGAAGCATTTTTTCGCAATCTTCAGCCTTCGTTGCGTCAAGCGGTAGGTTTTGCCAACTCTTATTAGTGTGTTAGGCAATTCGTATTAATAGTGCAGAGATATTCATTTAAAACAATGTATTTTTGTTGGCTCATGTTTCAGATACTCGCTGACATGGAAGAATCTCAGATAGCTGTCTTACCTCCTGACATTGCCGCGGAGGCACAGAATCTTCGACGGGACTGGGAGGCAAGGAACCGTCAACTGATACAAGACAGATTTTTCTCTCCTCACCACACTAGCACGACATTGTCATCCATTCTGAGGAATAGTGGTATACCAAGACAAATGCTTGATATTAGTTTCATTCTTCATGGCCATAGTAGTCAGGAAAACCGTGCTGGTCATCTTCGTCCTTCCTCAAGTATTTTACTAAATGCATTGTTTTTCTTTAGCGATAGCGAGTTAGCTCGATTACTTAAAATGACTTAACTAGCTTAATCTTCAAGTCTTGCCATTAATTATTGCAATGTCCCTAAGACATTTAATCATTTTTCAAACAAACTAACTGATTTACACTTTTATTCAGAAACTGCTATGATATTGTTTTGGTTTTATAGGAATGCGGCTGAGTTCTCGATATGGTCTCCATAATATGGCTCAAAGAGCCCAATGGTCAAGTCAATGGCCAAGAGCTCCTACAGCAATCAATTCGCACCATTATTTGATGAGCGGCAAGGTGAAAGGAAAACAGTTAGTAGATAATGAGACACTGTCTTGTTTACTTGTCCTACTGTTTCTGGATGACCCACGATTAAATACTGGCAGATTGCACAGAGTTCTGAGAAACCTGTGTTATCACGCCAGCACCCGCCAGTGGGTGATTAAGGTTAGTTACTTCGAAGTAACTGAATATTTTGTTATTATGATGGTTTCTGACGATTTATGAACATTTTAAAATTCGATAGTCTTTGTTGTCTGTGATGGAGCGTGCAAACGAGTGCAGTCCTTCCTTCACGTCTATCCCTGGTCCCTCGACACCTTCGTGTTCTACAGCACTCCAGAAGTTTCACGAACAGAATGCAACTGCACCTGAAGGGAAGCAAGTGCTTCTTCTTACACCGTCTTGGCTTAATTTAAGTCTGGATGCAGCATTAGGGTGTCGAGCGAGTGTGTTTGAAATTTTAAAAACCACGACTGGCAGTGCAAAAAAGGGAGGAGTCGAAAATAAGATGATATACATTCATTCTCAAGCGGTACCTTCCATATCAAGGTATACTCGTAATCCTTTGTACCTTCTTAAAAGTATAAACTTCCTTAATGTGAATCTTCAACGAATGTTTGTTTTAAACGTAGGCACACCTTGGATGTTTTAAGTAATCTTGCTAAAAGCTTTCCTGCACAATTCCTGCCCACTAAACCAAAGCCATCGTTATACTGTCTGGAGTCCAGCAGCAAGGTGTGCAATCTAATAGACCGGAAACCACCAACTCCACCACCTGAGTATAAGCCAAAGACCCCCACTACACCATGTGGGAAGTCTAAATCTGCTGACGGAGTAGAGTTTTGGGATCTGTTGTTGAAACTAGACTCAGCAACTAGCAGCAGAAAGGTAAGTAACTTAAATCATTACAAAGATGTCAGAAGAATACTTCCATCCACAGAAATGAGTAAGAGAGTATCTTGTTTTTCCACAGGGAAAAAACTTAGCTAAGGGGCATTCCAGTACCAATCTTAGCATTGATCAAGGAAATGTAGCCGTGAATTTCGAAGCTTCACCTTTTGGTCTGCTGATAAACATGTTGTCGTACGGTTGTGTTAGGCGAAGCACATTATTGACTGATAAACTTCTCCGACTTCTGTCGTTGATCTCGTTAGGCATACCTGATACTTCAGGTTATGGAAGAAAGGTTTTGTTGGAGGAGCCAGAAACTCCTCAAGATGCATCACTTCTTATTACTGAGTCTCACTTAAGACTGATAGTGGAAGTAATTACTTCCAAAAGCTGCTCAGAAGAAGGTCTCGAGGAGGCAACCTCTCTTTTGCTCAATTTGTCCTATGGACCTCCATCGACTAGAGACAAGGTACTAATAATATTAAATTTACCTGGCTGGCATGTAATAATGCATCTCACCAACTAAGTGTTTATTATTTTTGTAGATCTTAAATTTGCTAATGGAAGGAGTACGTGAACTTGGAACTGTAGTGTGCAGTCATATTGCTAGTCTGCAAGGGGAACTCAAGGCCATGAGAAAAGAACCACTCAGTGATGGTGTAGAAGATCCGGCTGCTAGCACCTCTGATCAAGATGCCGACAAAGTCTTCAGAGGAACTTTGATGGATAGGTACATAATGTCTAATGATTTATCAAATTTATGATCCTTAAAGTAATTGTGTTTCACTCCTTTAAACAGATTCACGAAAGATACAGTAGTAATACAATCCGGCAGCAAAGGAAAAGCTGCGTATGAACTTCAGTTACCCTCTATGGCAGCATTGACTTCGAAAACTTCAAGTCAAGCTTTCTTTTTGCGACTACTCAAAGTCATTATTAGCTTAAGGGAAGCGATTCGCTTAGCCATCAAAAAACACAAACAAAAAGGTACGTAGTGACTTGAGCTCATTGTATTTATGATTTGTCAAGCCAAATTGAAGGCAGTTTGCAATATTTTCTTGTTTATAGAAGGATCAATTGGGGGACCATTGATGTCCAGTACAGTGATGAGCTCGATGGGGGAAAATTCTTTAATTTCAGCTGTTACTGCAGGCATGAGTGAGTCAGCGACTCAGCGATTAAGAGAAGTATTCCGACGAGTTGTACATTCTGAACTTAACGAGGAGCAACCAATGGATGTTGACCAGGAACAGATGGATACCACTGAGTCTCGTCCCGGCCGAAGAAGTGGCACAGGTTTCGCATCTTTAGTGGATATAGATGAAAGCAGTGATGAAGGTGAAGATCCTGCCGATCAACCTGATAGGAAGGAAAAAACAGAAGTTAAAGATTCCACGGAGTCTAAGGAATCTCCTTCTTTGATTGATGAATCCAAATTGCTTCCTCGGCTTAGTGCCCTTTTGGATTTAGACAAGCTGTGGGAAACATTGAGTGAGTGTCTGTTGGAATTAGGTCACACACCCGATCATCATGCAGTTTTAGTTTTACAGGTATTTATTAATTTCTGAATTTAAACTGCACATTTAATTTAATTGGTAGTAGGTAGTAATGGAATTTAAAGCACTGCTTATTTTTTAAACATTAGCCGGCAGTGGAAGCTTTCTTTTTAGTTCATGCTTCTGCTAGTGACAAGGAGGAAAAGAAATCCTCGTCACGCGAATCTCGGGAAGCACAATTGGCTCATCTGCAACAAGAACTTCCACCGGTGTCACCAATCCAAACCAACGACCCTAGAAGTCAAGGAGACACTGAAATGTTGGAACCTCAGAGCTCTACCATGCTCGAAGTCAGTCAAACAAGCAGTGGTATCTTAAGCCCAGATACTCAGAAGTTCCTAAAATTTGCTGGTATGTTGAATCCGCATGACATGACACATGATATCGTCCAACGATTTTGAACGATGTGTCAGTTATACATAATTCAAAATCTTGATTTTTTAGAAACACACCGGACGGTGCTTAATCAAATACTGCGTCAGTCTACTACACATTTGGCAGATGGTCCTTTCTCCGTATTAGTAGACCATACAAGGGTGCTTGATTTTGATGTCAAGCGTAGATACTTTAGAACCGAACTTGAAAGACTGGATGAAGGAGTAAGACGAGAAGATTTAGCTGTTCATGTTCGTCGCTCCAATGTGTTTGAAGATTCCTTCCGTGAACTGCATCGTCGATCAGCCGAGGAGTGGAAGAACAGATTTTATATTGTTTTCGAAGGTATTTTTAGTAAACAATATAAATTTGATGACGCTCTTGATAAAAAATGTACGCCAATTCAATTTTACTCCTTTTTTAGGCGAAGAGGGACAGGATGCTGGAGGGTTATTGCGGGAGTGGTATGTAATAATCTCAAGGGAAATATTTAATCCAATGTACGCTCTCTTCACAATATCGCCTGGTGATCGTGTTACCTATATGATCAATCCTTCTTCACACTGCAACTCCAACCACTTGTTCTACTTCAAATTCGTTGGAAGAGTGATCGGTGAGTTTAATTTTGGCTTCCATCTGGGATTTTTTTTTAAATTACTGACTGGTATCTAAATTTTGTTACAGCAAAAGCAATTTATGACAATAAACTACTGGAGTGTTACTTCACTCGCTCTTTCTACAAACATATTCTTGGAAAACCTGTAAAATACACAGACATGGAGAGCGAAGACTATAGCTTTTACCAGGGCTTGGCATTCCTCATGGAGAACATAGTTCTGGATTTGGGCTATGAACTTACATTCAGCACCGAAGTGCAAGAGTTTGGAGTAACTGAAGTGCGCGACTTAATTCCAAACGGAAGAAATATTGTAGTAACTGAAGAAAATAAAATGGAGTACATTCGTTTGGTATGCCAAATGAAAATGACTGGTGCCATTAGAAAGCAGTAAGTGACGAGTAAATTTAAGATGTATTATGGTTTAGTGGTTTGATAATACTCACGAGTTCTTTCTTCCCTAGGCTGAACGCGTTTTTAGAAGGTTTTTATGATATTATTCCAAAACGTCTGATATCCATTTTCAATGAGCAAGAATTAGAACTGCTTGTCTCTGGTCTACCAAACATTGATATCGAAGACTTGAAATCGAATACTGAGTACCATAAGTATCAACCAAATTCACTACAGGTCAGATTCTCATCTTCAAAAATTTTGTAACTTTTGGCTTTTTATTTTATCGTAATTATCGAATTATCGAATTAAACATGATTATTTTAGATTCAATGGTTCTGGAGAGCTTTGAGGTCATTCGACCAAGCAGACAGAGCAAAGTTTTTGCAGTTTGTAACAGGAACTTCCAAAGTGCCTCTTCAGGGATTCGGGGCCCTTGAAGGAATGAATGGTGTCCAAAAATTCCAAATTCATCGTGATGATCGATCTACGGATCGCTTGCCCAGTGCTCATACCTGGTATGATGATTAACTGTGCTTCAGTTTATTTTCAATAATATATAAACATTTTTTAATACTGGTTATGTCAATGTTTCTTTTAGTTTCAACCAATTGGATTTGCCAGCTTACGAGACCTACGACAAATTACGGAGTCACATGCTAAAAGCTATTCACGAGTGCTCTGAGGGATTCGGTTTCGCTTAAAATTATTAAGAATATATGGGGCAGTACCATGCGTGATACTAATTAAATTTTACGTATGTACCTCTTATTGAATGATGTATCTTCATATATAATATATAAGTGAATGAAGTTTTCAAAAATCGCGTACTACTGAATATTTGTAATGTGCTATTACTATTACTATAATTAATTTTTTTGAAGTCCGAATAAATTTGAGATTTACACGACAACATTGTCTCTTATAAGATAAATGACTGTTCTTTGTAGCTTTAAGAGTTTGTTAGCGTAAAGAGTATGATTTTGAACATAACTTTGTTTTGAAATGCGTTGAATAAAAGAAAGGGTGAGTGATACGTGTTTAGTAACATACCTGTGATATTTACCTTAAGATTTTTTGTCATAATAATATTTAAGGGACGGAATGTAGTTGATGAAGTCAAGATACTAGATACTAATATCATAAATTAATTATCTTTAGACCAAAAACAAGGTTTCTAGACAGGATCGATAGGAAACGAATACAATGGAATTTTGACCTATGATAGCAGAAGCATATCGCGCTAGAGATGGGTTCAAATAATGATGCACAGTGCTAGAAGGCCACTTGATGCTTTATGTGCTGATAAACAATAATTTTCAGCGCTAGTTGGTCTCAACTAATTTCAATGGGAAACTGTTAAATTGATGAGGTATGTAGGTACAAGATAGAAAATCGCTTTCTCTACAAGCCACGCAAGGTCGGTATGGGGGAAACCCATTACATAATGAAATCAACAGTCAAGCGTTATCAAAGTCCAAACATAGGGCCACCCAATATTAAATGCATCTCCCAATACTTTTTTCAATTCCGAACAATATTGGAAAAGTGAAAAAATATCAATTTTTTCACCGTCAATTTCTACCTACCGATTCGCCTAATGGACTTGCTTGCGGTCTTCACTAGTGTTAGTGTTATACATTGCGTACTCAGTCCTCTATTTCTACAAAATGACTCAAAAATAATAAAATTCAGTTCGTAGAAGAAGTCTACGTAAGGAGAGCATTTCATTTCAATTGCCAATTTCCTAAAGGTCCTTAAACAAGATTAATCATTTATGTAGATTGATTGATCAGTGGTGAAGGATCGTAGGACAAGACAAGTTGGTAATTCATGCAATGCATTTCTCAACAATGTAACAGGGTATTTAAGGTTGGGGTTGGAATTGATGGGAGACATTTCAGAGTGCTAATGCCTAATTTCATGAGTTAGATGAAGAAATCAGTGATTCCTGTAATGAATATGAGGTGTCAACGTGTGGCAAGGACAGGACCATTTTACAAGTATTGCACAACCACACAAGATGATTTGTATACGCAAGTTTAGAGCAAAGATACAGAAAAATTCCAAAATACAGTAGGCTTTTTACACAGACCAGAGATAGTACAGATCGGTACTATCTCTGGTCTGTGGGCTTTTTAGTAGAGCCAACATACAATAATTTATACATGCACATCAGAATAATACACAAAGTTGTGTAGGAGTTAGATCACGTTATGAAGGAGAAGCCGGGAACCGAGCAGATGACAGATCGGAAATGCTCTTTCAACTGATACGGTTTACCGGAAGTTTGCATTAAGTTTTTGTTAGGGCTCGTCCATAAATTACGTTTGCAGTTGGGTGGGTGGGTGGCTTAGTAAAATGTTGACTAGTGTTGACGGATGAGTGGGTGGGGTAAGCTTCAGTTGACGTCGACTTATTTTTCAAAAAAAATTTTGATTTTAAACTGCCTATTCAGGCAGCTTAAAGTTAGCATGGAGTTAATAAATAGCAACTTAACATGAATTCTGATTTCAAATTTAATTTTTTTGTTATTTGAATAACCCCTGGGTTTTTAAAAAACGTAAAAGTACAAAGGTGTTAGGCATGGGGGTTACGGCTTGCAATCGTACTTAAAATTGGTAGCTGAATTTTGAAAGAAGACCTGGCTATGTTTCAGGCTGAATCAAGTTTCACAAGAAAGTTTTAAATTTTAACCAGAGCGTAGAGGGCTTATAAATTTGGCATGTTTGTCGGTCTGTCGGTCTCTCAGACGATAACCGATTTGATTGAAAATTTGGCCATTGCATTGCATAGGTGCATTTTTCCAAATCAAGAACCGAGTAAAAAATTAAGCCAAAAACCCCCACCGGTCGTGTAAGTATAAGCTGTTTTTCGAAAATCATTGTAGAAAACATAAATTTAGCATTGGATTACTAAAATCAGTGATAGTACTCGAAATTTGAAGCCAATTTTTATTTTTTGGGGGATTTTAGTGACCCCTCAGGGTTAAACCCCTCTGGTGTTTGAAAGTCGTAGATGAAGATTGAAATTTCGCTTTCTTTTTTACAAATATAGTAATGCTACATGACATTTGAAGCCATATTTTGGAATGAGATCCGGTTCGGGGTAAATCAAGTTAAACAGAAAAGTTATTTTAAACTTAAAATTACAATGGGAATATTATTTTGCACCCATTTTTCGTCTCGAGTTCCGAGTACTCGTTCAAAATTTAGGCCTGGAGGACCCGTCCGAGTACTTGAGACTCGAGAGAATTTTCTCACTCGATCGAGTAGTAAAAACAACTACTCATGGCATTCCCAGTTATAAATAGCAAATTTACATGAAATCTTAAGTCATAATTGAAAATACTTGCCAAATTCAATGATAAATTTCATGAATCTTCATTTGGCCTAGGCTCGGGCTTAATCAAGTTGCACTGGGAAGTTTATTTAATCTTGAAATTAAAAATAAAACGTACGTAGGCAATAAACTAACAGCCCGGACGATACTAACGCTGATTCAAATTTTTATTAGAAAAAAGTCGACGTCAACTTTGGGGGTGGGTGGGTAGGTTATTGAAAAGTTGACGAATGTTGATTTAAGGGTGGGTGGGTCATTAATTCGGTAAATTATGTTGACGTAATTTATGGACGAGCCCTTATCATCATTACAGCCGGATCAAGTGGGTGAAAAAGAAGCAAATATTTGGTTTAAAGTCATTAGAATGAGACACATTTATCGCAAAATCAGCCTGTACGCTCTACTGGCTCTACTGCACAGTTTTAATTAAATCCCGACCCCGAGTAAAAAATGTGATAAATACTTACTAATAAATACTTTTTATGTATGAGCGTAGGTCAGTCTTCCTTAATAGAAAAGAATCAAGAAAAGATACGTTTTGCCGTTTGTATGAGGGCATCCCGAGTAATACTTGGAAATCCAATAAACTGGATAGTAATCAAAACACTTTCGGTATACAGCAACAGCAACTCTTCCTGCAATTCTCTTCCTTGGTCAAAAACATTTTCAAGTAAAATTGAAGGACCCATAAACCATTCGTAAGTAAATCCATCATTATTTCGTATTAATCTTATTGTCAGATTAATCTGTATTATGTCATGTAAAATATCTAAAGATGAAAATGATGAAAAAACACTACGTCTCAATCATTTTGTGTTGTTTTATGGACTGATGAAGGTCGAGTGGTTGGAAAGGATTTGAAAGAAACAAGATGGACATTGTGAGGGCTCGAGAGCTTAGGAATAAGCTAGGCAAAGTGTATCCGTTTGGAGGACCTGAACGATTCTCAGTTCCCTCAGATAAAACTGACTGGAAGACATGTTGGGACGAGTACAACCCTCCGGTATGTGGAATAAAACATTATAATGTTGAGAAATTTAATTTTTAATATTTAAGAATGTGGAAAATTTGATAAAACCATTTTATGTGTATATAGACGTTCACTATACCTGCTATTTTGAAAGGCGATAAACCCTGGGCTGATCCTGAAATTGGGAAAGAAGGGTTTAGCCCTAAATGGAATGAAATTGATGGAAAGCTTAATCGGAAAAGTTGGGAAGGAGAATATGAGACAGACAAAAAGGGATATCCCTTGAATCCAGTGGGTAGGACTGGGCTGGGTGGTCGTGGAAGTCTTGGGAAATGGGGTCCAAATCATGCCGCAGATGCAATAGTAACTAGGTCTGTGTATTTATGAACTGGATTATATGCTGATGCATTATAAAAAATTCATTATTACGATTCAGTTAAAATATTTTTATCGACATACTTCTGTAGGTGGAAAAGGAATGACGCGGGTGAAAAAGAGTTAATCGACAACAAACCGGTATTGCAATTTGTTGCGATTTCAAGACAAGACACTGGGGAACTGGCTATTCCAGGAGGTAAGTGGATACAATGGATTTTAACCTCATATTAGAATAGAGTAATTGTTGAAGAAACTTTGAACATGCAATAGCGGACAGTATAAGAAATTGCTATATCAAGGATTTTATCATTTTCTTTAAAAATTTGACAGGAATGGTTGATCCTGGGGAAAATCCATTTGATGCTGCTAAACGAGAGTTTCTTGAAGAAGTGTTTGGAATAGAAGAAATTGATGCTGCAGCACAAACCTTGCTAGAAAGAAATTTACAAGAGGTTTTTAAATGCAATGCTGCTTTATACAGGGGGTACGTTGATGACCGACGTAGTACTGATAATGCCTGGATTGAAACGCATGCTGTGAATTATCATTTGGATGAAAAAGACAATGCCCTAACCCAATTACAGTTCAGTGCAGGGAGTGATGCAAAAACGGCTCTTTGGGTTGATATCAATGAAACACTTAATCTATATGCCAGCCATGGCGATCTGATAAAGAAAGTTGTGAACCTCCATTCTGCTTACTATTAAAATTAAAATAGTTTCAAGCTGAAGCCAATTTTTGTACGTCCGATAAATTTATTCATCAGAACAAAATAAATACCAAAAACGTTTTCAAACAAAATATTTTTGGAAAATGACCAATCAACAACTCATTGTCAGTAAAAGTGTTTTTTTTATTTATATGATCCACAATTGAATGGCATTTTTATTGATATAGCAAGGAATATTCCCTTGTGCAGAACCTTCGGTTAACACAGCAACCACTTTAGGAATGTTTCATTGAAAATCTCCCATATTTCTAGGTATTTAAAATCTCAGGGGCATCTAACCCCTCTACTGGTTAAAACCTTTAAAAGCCGTGGGGATGTATACATGTATATTGGGTTGGGAATTGCGGGGGGGGGGGTCCTAAACTGAAAAATGAGCTTTTCCTGTTATTACACAATGAATTAATGAATGAGGTTATTGTTCTATGCGTTGTTGTCCTATAATATATAAACTATGCATGCATACATATGACATATTACATTTTTGCACAAAATTAAAACGGATTTTTATTTAGATCATCAGGTAAAAGACAGGATTCACAGGAAATGAGTTTTGGATTTGATAAAATCTATTCCCACCCCCGACTATAAGAGAATCCTTTCCTGTTTGAATCAAACTAAAATCGGATTATCATGTTATTCAGTATGAGAAAAAAAGCTTGCGAAAACTTGCCACCTTCATGGAACTAAAATTAAGCTGCTTCATTGCAAGAACTACGATACAGACGCCTACTAGTCATTTGTATGCTTAGAGTGGTTTCAAGGTTTGAAGATCATTGTAATTTGTATTGTAATTCTGACGTGAGGTAGGTTCTTGATATGAACGCTATAAATTACTGCCACAGGATTATTCCACCTCCGACTGTGCTTTGTAATTTGTCAAGATTACATCAAATTTGATTGATGAGATAACACTATAACACTAGTCATTGACATTCAAGTATGTTATTTGCATAAGATTTAACAAGCCATGTCTTTCGCTCAACGTTTCCCTTTTCAATTAGTTCTTCAATAGACTTACTACCATAACCTTCTTTTTCATACAACTTCAAATTGGTCAAATCTACTGTTTGCTGCAAGATGCCCCTTATCGATATGCTGAATTATGGGGCAACCATTTTTTTAGCCCTTTTAATTATTTCTGTCACATCGGCTCCGTCAGTAGAAGAATACATGAATATGAGACAACAAACTTTCGACGTAAGTATGATCCTTGCACTAACAAAATCTGTAACTATAAATTAAAATTTCAGACACCTCAGTTTGATGCAAACATTTTTTTTAGATTGAACAAAGTTTGATGCTTGGTGGAAGCCAAAGTCTCTCAGATACTAGGGAGATTTTGGTCAATGAAATACTGATGAAATTTAAGGGGCAAGAGTATAAAGAAGGGGTTGATTCCAATGGAAATTTTTTTGCTGGTGCAAAGCATTTTTTTCACTCTAAAGATGTAATTGATGGTTCAAATGTTTTCAAAATTATCAGCCTTTTGCCAAAAGGTACATACACATTTTAAGAAAAAATAGCCTAGTGTAATGATTATTATGATTATTGTATTATTAAGATTTCCTATAAATGAGACTTTTTTCTAAGGGGCTGCTCTTCATATGCACGACGTTACGGTAGGATCTGTGGACTTTGTAGTTTCGAATTTATCTACATGGGAAAATCTTTACTACTGTGTCGGTGAAAATGATCACCTTCTGTTTCATTTTTATCCATCTCAACCTTCCACTGGTTGCAGTGACACAGCTCGCTGGGAGACGGTACAAAAATTACGGGACGAGGCTTCCAGCTCTACTTGGGTAGATAACTGGTTTTTTAAGAGTATGAGCATGGTCACCGAAACACCAGATAGTAAGAAAACAATAGCAAACCTAGTTTTAGGTATTCCTATGTAAATCCGATAATGAGATATTTGAAACTATGAATTTGATATGACAGTTTCAAGCGGTTGGTTAAATGACGAGTTTATTCTAATACCACTGATTTTTCATCCTTGAAGTGCTTATAGGTCCATGTTTTACAACTAAAAAAATAGTACATATTATTACAACTTCTGCATAATGAGCTATGAGAATTACGGCTAAAAAACAAAAAATATAATGAAATCCAACGGAATTTTCAGTTTTGAAAGGGGCGTCGAACGGGGAAATGAAATCCCTTCTTTTAGACAAACGTTCATTTTTAAACGCAACTTGAGTTGGGAAGGTTGGGAATACGTTAATAAGCCTATTAAAACATGAATAATAAGCGAGAGTTTCAAGTTAGCAAGAAGCAATTTTAATTTCGTTGTTGATGTAGAGCCTTAAGGGCGTGCTGAATAATTGTACCTTTGTACCTGCTTCATTTCGCAATGGGTGGGTGGTGGAAGCGGTGGTCTCGTAGTCGAGATCATACTTCAAAAACCACTTCAGTTATGCCGGATGCAGATGTTCTTTACGAAAGCCTGCTAAATATTACTCGAACTAAGCATGGTTCGAAATAAAGTCATAATTCTTTCTCTATTACAAAATATGAATAGAATATAAATGAGATTTTCATAATACACAAAGATGCAAAATCAATAAATTTTGCCAACAATTAATTAACGCCATTAAGTAAAAAATGTATAATTCTAGTTGAGTATCCAGACACAAATGTGGCATGGGAACTTTTTGAGAAGAAGATTACAACGGTCAGTGGGATGGCAAATTATGAACCTGCCCTTCGTGAATATTACTACAATGTATTGAAAGACCATTATGAAGACAACATTATGTACCTCGAAATGAGAGGGCTTTTGGCATCTGTACGGTGGTGGCAGAATAACTTATAATTTTAAAATCATTAGAAACAATGAATATCTAATAACTTGTTATCCTAAATTATGCACAGGTGTACCATTTAAATCAAACGGAATTGTCTACTTTGGACACCTTAAGAGTTTACAAAGAAACAACGGATCGGTTCATGCAGGATTATCCAGATTTTATCGGAGCAAAGTTTATTTTTGCTCCCCATCGATTCCACTCACCGGCCGAAATAGGAGGGCTGTGAGTTGAAGAATATTATCTTGTCATTTCTAAATATTTATAAGCATTCAATTCATGAAGACCCTACTTCTTTTGTATTTAGCATTAATGACGCCGTTGTAATGAAGCAAACCTATCCAAATTACTTCGCTGGATTTGATTTGGTTGGCCAAGAAGATAAAGGTTCACCTTTGCTAACGTTTCTTCCACAACTTTTAGACGCCACAGATAAAGGTGTCAAATTCTTCTTCCACTCGGGGGAAACTGGTAAGTTGTTTAATGTAAAGTGTTACCAACAAATGACTAACAGCGCTGTTTTATAAGGAGAACATTTTGCTAACTGTAGATTGGCGAGGCACCAAAATTGATGAAAACCTGCTGGACGCTGTTCTACTCAACACAACAAGATTTGCCCATGGATACGCTCTAGGTAGCCACCCACTTCTTTTGGAAATTACGAAAGAAAGGGGCACCGGAATAGAAGTATGCCCAATCTCAAACCAGGTATATAGTCCTTCTGATTACAAAATCTATTCGGAGTGGTAACAATTTTGACATTTAGAATTGTAGCAAAGGCAATATGGTTTTTTAGGTATTGGGACTTGTTAAGGACTTGAGGAATCATCCTGCATCTAATTATATGCGAGAAGGCTTTCCTAGTAAGAAACTTATATACTTAAGCTGTATACCTTCAAGTTAATTAGTTCAAACTGAATCATATTGTTTCAATTCTTGAACTTTATATAAATTATGTATATGCTGCAACGTGCAAGGAATATGATTAATTTGGTGCTACATGACACAGCCTAGCCAGTTTAGCTAATTCTTCCTGACTTCAGAAAATAGCGTATTTCAAACTTCCGTATGCTTATTTTTTTAAATGGCATATTGATCTCAAATCTGGCTAAGTTTTGAATATAATTACGAAAGGTTTTATTACTGCACTTGTTATGCAATGAAATACAAAAAGAGTTTTACCCGAAGTTAAGTTTTCACGTTTTCGAAGATTGAGCTCCATTCCACATGTTATGCATTCAAATAATGTCCAAACGTATTATCTACCGAGAATTTAAGACTTGTTAGTAAGATACTGCAACATAAGGTTGGAATTCACGAATCTCCGAAGTCGGAGACGAATTATGTAAACTCCAAAGAGAAAATTATGCAAGCCCGAATTAATCAGGTTCCCAGCAACATATACAATAAAATTATTAATATTCAACAGCGGTCGTTGCCGGAGACGGTCCTGGCATTTGGGGCGCAACACCACTGTCTCACGATTGGTATATGGCTTTCATGGCGATAGCGGGCCAACATGCCGATCTCCGATTTCTAAAACAATTGGCCCTCAATTCTATCGAGTAAGTATTTTCAGTATGTTAATTAAGCTAACTTAAGTTAGGGGATAGAAGAATTTTCTGCAGCTTACACAATACATTTTTTAGGTATAGTGCCATGAATTCACAGGAAAAAACTTTGGCTAGAACGCAGTGGGAATCTCGGTGGTCTATTTTCCTTGACAAAGTTCTAGAACAGTACAGTATTCTAGCTAATGCCCCAGAAGATAACTCAATTTGATGCAAAGCCAATAATTAAAACTTACTTTTATTATTATGATATGATATATGATTTCTTTATTATTAATGTTATGAAATTTTTTGTATGTTATGAGTAAGGAATGTATAATAATATTAGGAGTAACGTGAAATTAAACTTATCAGATATGAAAATCCATGAACTAATTCCAACAATAATAACCGAGAAATTAAAATTTGAATTATTTGTATAACTTAGTTTGATTTGAACCCCACTGGTTGTTGAAATTCAATGTAGGAAGCTGAAATTTTGCATGAGGGCTACAAATAACAAAGTTACACGAAATCTTAAGCCAAATTTCATTTTTTTGTGATTTGAATGCCCCACAGGGTGACCCCCACTACTTTTCGAAAGTCAATGTAGAAAGCTGAAATCTATCCTAACCAAACTTTATTTTATTTTGATTTCAATGACCCTACTGGGTCACCTATACCGGTTTTTCAAAGTCGTCACAGAAAGCTGCAATTTTGCATGGGCGTTACAAATATACATACTAAATGAAATTTGAATCAAAATTTCGTAATAATACCTGGCTCGGTCTAAATCAAGTTGCACAGGAAAGTTTTTTGTATATCTGACTAGTATTCTTAGGCCTGCTACGCTGGCCTATGGGCTTGTAGCAGTATTTAGCTCCTCCTGTACCATGGCCTTATGGAGATTACATGTTAAATGTAAAGTGACCTTGTAGGGTCAAAGGTCAATATTTTCAAACTTACTATAAATTAAAGCTGTTTCCATTTTTTTTGTAATTTTTTGAGATATAGCATAAGGCTATAGGTCAAAAACTGACAAAACGCATAAAAGAAAACGAAAAGCTCTAGTCAATTATAATATAGTAGATGGTACAGAAATGCCAGGATGATAATAATTTTGAACACCTAATTAGTATCTGGAAATATTTCGGTGGGGTTAGAAGGTTAGATAACTTTCTAAATCATTTATTAATAGCTACTTAGTACTATATATAATCACTATAAAATATATCCTAACATATAATTTGAATAAAGTTCTAGTCATAATAACATCCGTATTGCTTATTTACATAGTTGTTTATTTTATGCATTTGTACTGTTATCACGGAATATGGAGTTATAAGGTTATTTGGTAGCTTCTGTGATGCATTCTCAAGCGCTGGGCCAGTTTTCAACCAACAAATGTGTTATATTTGCCTCAATCTGGAGAATCCGCCGTTGTTAAACTTTAAGCGTGTCTATTTATTATTTCGACACTTCTATCTTACGTTACCCGGTTCATTACGTTATAATAATCCACTACACCTCTAAGTTGCTAACTAGTAGTAAAACCCTTTTTCAAAAATGGCAAGGCCAATCTAATTTTGTAATCACACTGAGCTTGAGTTGTACTAATTGATAACGATATTTTAGCGAACACAAATTTTTTTGACCCTTTTCTTTGCTTCTCTAGCCAAATATCGCGAAATTTATGGAAAATAATTTGGCTTTACTTCAAACTTCTATTGCTCCATTCCATTACTTCCATTTTTTGGTCTGTTCTTCTGCTTATAGTACTAATAGCTATTCTACATCAAATGTTTTGTAACGATAGCTCTACTATCGTTGATTGTGACAAAATCTAAAAAAGACAACTTGAGTACACAAAAAAGACAAAAATAACATAAAACAAGCCTCATCAGCTATTGCCAAAAACGAAATTTACTACCTAGCAATTAAATGGAAGTAAACGTTGAATCTTAATATAAAAATAACTGTGCTAAAACAGATCATAATATTGGAAAAATTTTCTGGACAAAAGTAATAATACTTCGAGTGGTAATCTCTGTGAAATTTTTGAATATAAAAATCTATCTGCTTTCTAAGCATGCACTGAATTCAAGCAATCAAAATGAAGGATTCAATCTATTAATAATATTCTATACAGCACCATAAGAACAATGACTATACCAGAAGGAACTGCATCAAGAATCTGTTTTTCGTTTCCTTCGTCTACCTTCCAGTCTGCCAGCGAATATTGTTCCAGACTCTTCCACAAAGTCTGCCATTGCTTCGGCAATACCTTCGTCAAATTCTCCATTTATGGCATTGTCCAAAGCCGAACTTGGCCCCGCACCACTTCGCATTGCAATGTTTCGACTTTCTTGTGCTAACAAATGGCGGAATGCCTCATCTCGTGATTCAGATGTCAGAGCGGCGACAAATACCTCTTCTTTATCAACATCAGGACACCGACTGGTCACAATTTTGACTCCTCTAGGGCACTTGTCATTTTCTTCTTCTGCGCTGATTTCTCTCATATCTCTTAACTGTTGTGTTAAGAGAGCTGCTGATTCAGCCGAATAGAGTTGATCGTAGTTTATGTCCAGATTCTGGTAACTTAACTGCAAAAAAATACAAGATATGAAATAACTAGAATCACTAACTCTACGGCAAATCTACAGTAAACCTAATGCATTACATAGCCTATGATTTATTTCAATGCAATAAATTATGAGTGAAACTCGAATAGGGCAAAATCTACAACGAGAGAGCCTAGAAAAACCTAAAAACCTTCTACACCTAAAAAGGTTATGTAATGCGAGCGTATTATATACAGAATGAGGACTAACGTGCTCACCCTACTCATAAAACGCTTATATAACGCAAAAAATTATGCGTAGATTCAGCGCTAATGAGCTGACTGTGCATAAGCGACGGCCTTATTAAACATTTCCTCTAAAAGGCGTTTTTAATCTTGGCATGACATAGTAGGGAGTGGATTCGAGAAAGCACAAGAGGGGATAAGATTATACATAAATTATTTTTCTTTGAGGTTTTCTATTTCGAGTTTGTTTCATTCGAGATTATGACCTTATCGAAAATCATGATCCAAGATCTTGTCCACCAATCCTTTTTAGAAATATAAGCCTCGACTTAGGTCAAGTTATCCTGGCACTACGAGGTCGATTTATTTATTTTTTCAGAAAATATTACACATTAGCCTTCACAGCATAACACCCGCATACGGTGGAAAAAATGGAAAAACGCAATTAGCACATAAAATATTAGGAACAGTTAGCACCAGTTCGAAAAAACTGGAGAAAATGTCTATATTGTTCAAAACAATGAACCCTTAATTCTCAATTACTTGAAACTCCAAAGGACCTTGTTTAAAATAACCAACTTTAATATAATATTGCTTGACCCTCATAAACCTGGTATTTGGTAAATAGCGGCTGAACATTAGCACCTAAACAATAGCGGCTTAACATTAGCGGCTCTGATACATTAGCGGCTCCGAACATTAGCGGCTCTGAGCATTAGCGGCTTCGGAAATCAAAAATAATAGACTGGATGGATTCATAAAATATACCCAAGATACGAGAGTAAAGCTCTCGCTGATAACTGGATATTTCAGCTTGTCCATGGACTAAGCGTATAGTTGAAAGTCGAAACCACAGCCGTTTATTATTTTTAAATTTCGAAGCCGTTAATGTTCAGACCCCCTAATGTTCAGAGTCGCAAATGTATCAGAGCCGCTATTGTTTAGCCGCTAATTACCGGTATTCTATAAACCTTGTTTTAGTGACTTTCGTTGTTTAGGTACTTTCTCGTTTGTTCAACGATTAGTGCCTTTAAAAATGTGATTAGCCATTTCGACGAGAATCCTACTAAAATTACGAGCTGTGCCATGGGTCGAGTGTAGGATAAAAAACGCAATGCGTAAGTAATTTTCATAATACAGAAAATAGTACCTAATAGATTATACAAAATTATGGTTTCATTTAGCAGTGATATTTTGCATATTGTTTAGGGTTCGTATAATACATATTATTAAGTATTTATAACTATGATCTGATGAATATTACGTTCTTTAATGGTCTAAAATTTTCTCTCCTAACCAGGTCTCACATCTCGTTTTCCCGTATCTGTTAGATAAATGCATATGGGGTCTCAAATGATGGATGCAGCTAACCTATCTATAACAACGAGAAGCTATGACATCAACAACTATTGTTTGTTTATGAATGACCATAAAACCAGCGTGACAAATTATTTAAAAAATTACCAATGCTAAAACAGCATAAAACAATCTTGCTGCTTCTGTTCTGTCAATACTTTTCATATGCTGGAATAAATTTTTGATTGGAACCCAACTGCTTCCACTGCTGGACTGACTGCCGTCGACAGAACTTCTTGTTGACATTATTGATCTTGTCGAGACTACTGACGACTGAGAGTTTTGATACATTTCAGGATCGTCTTCATCAAAAGTCAGAGGTTTCAAAGGAGACTGAGGCATAAGAAAATCTTCACTCAAGCGATCTAAATCAGAGCTTTCTTTTGCTGTATTTTCTAGAACTTCACGTTCATATTTTCTAACGTCAAACTCTTCTTTTTTAGATTCAAGGTCTAGAACTTTCTTCATCTTTTTTTCAAAATTTGTAACGTGCAGAAAGAATTCTGGAGTATTTTCCGCCATCTGGAACAAAAATAGTTTTTAATTTTACAATCAACTTCAACAAAAAGTAAATAAAATTATTCGGACTATTCCCACTTTACTTCAAGTTCAATTTAAAGCATTACATTTCAAAAGCGTTTAGCTAGTAATTCTATCGGCACCGCCTACGATACATGCATGCCGTAATTTAGTGCACAACTCTCACAATACTTACTAAAGGTACACGGGCAAACTTTGGAACAATATTCCGCTGGAGTTCTGCAATCATTGCTCGAATGTTGGCTCTGCTTTCTGCAAATGATGTTTCTTTGGTACGCTCTAAGATTGTCTTTTCATTAGTTATAAATGACTCGCATTCCTCTCGACATGATTTAACAAATGTATTGTAAATGTCTCCCAGGCTGTGAGCAGCAGGATGAATTTTGCCATTTGAACCCCCTGGTTTCTCTTCTTTTCTTTTGGTTCCGCCATCTTTTCGAGTCGCTTCTGAAGTAGAGAAAATTAGAAGTAAATAAATGAATCCAACAATTAAACTCATTTTTATTTTGTATATACACTATTACACTACCTTTAACCATATTCCTCGTAACTTGTACATTATTTTTTTGAAAGATTCGGGACATCCTTTCCACTGTTCTACTAAACGCTGACGCTAAGTCCGACTTTGAAAGCTCAAAAGTAAAGGGAAGGTAATGCAACTCATTTATGCACTCTTGAATTGCCGTCTGGTCTTCAGAAGAAAATGTTGTTGAACTAGGGATTTCGGGTATTTCAATTGTAGATTCCAATAAATTACTATTTGGTGTATCTTCAAGTACAGTTGTCAAATTGTTATTTTCGTTTGCTTCAGCTAGACTAATATTCGTATCCTGATCTGCAGTACCATTAGTGCCACTGTCACCTTCACCAGCACATAGATCGCTCGCCTCAGGAAGGGCAGTTTCTTTTCCTACACCAATCTTCTCAATAATAAATTTTTTGGGAAGTTTGATGGTGTCTTCAGTATAAATGTGCCTTTTCCGAGTAAATCTGAACGCCATCGTAAGGAGTGGGGGTAGTAATTTTTCTTCATCATCTACGCTCATGAGACCAGCTTCTTCCAACAGTCGAAGTTCTTCGAAACAAGAGATTAAAGTTGGAGGGGGCCGAATTCCATTTCCACGCTTCTTTTTAATTGGTTGACCATTCTAGAACAAAACATCGCTATATATTATTTAATGAATTTCACACACAACAAAGCCCGTAAAAATAGGCTATGATTCGACCTGCGCCAGGTAAATTTCCTTACTTCATCTAAGTTTAGAATGGAGCTAATTAACTGAGATCGTTTACGAGTTGTTGGTCCTGGGATTTCATTCAAAATTTCAGTTTGAACATCATCAGACACACAGTCCGACGCATCAACACTTATTCCACTATCTCCATTACTATTTTCGTCATGTGCTGTAAGAAAAAAACACATGTAAGTTAAGGTGTCAGAAAACAGTTTTTCATCATCTTTTTATCTTTTTTAGTTTCAGCCTGATCATTACCCGTACATTGAGGAACTACACCTTCTTCACTGACTACAATATTTTCGGACTGACTGTTTTGCAAGTTCTCATCCCCAGTGCTTACACAAGTGGCACTGTCTTGACTGTCTTCATTGGTTTCTGTAACTGTTTTTGGAACTGTTTCAGGTAGGTTTTCGGACTCTTCCGGTCCCTCTGCTTTGCATAAATCTGAGGTAGCTTCACTGCTTCTTTTATCTTCTTTAAGTTTGTCTTCACAGGACTCCTTCTTAGTGTCAACTTGTTCTGCTTCCAAAATTCTTCCTTCTTTTTTTTCTTTTTCTACCTTCTTTTTTTCAATCGAAGCTTTTTTTCTAAACAAACAGAAAGGGAAAAATCACAGTCATATATTACATACTATGTACACCATGCATGATAATCTGCTTTTATAGAAATTTTAATTTTCTTGAATATCAAAGTTATCCTGGTACTTATACAAAGAAGGTTTCTTTGTTGCAAATCGTAAACGATGTGGGTACAAGGAATATATTGGAATAAGAATAAATCAAAATTTGACTACGGTTATTTTACACAATGTACTATGATTTTGTCTACACATGTTATCGACACACATATGTCAGTTTTATACATTTACTTGAGACTGTTTGTGACTGACAACTTTTTCTAAAATTTTTATTGCCTTTCCCTAAGTAAGTGCCTTTTCCACAGAAATTATCCCTGTTCCATTTCGGAAGGTGGAAAAATAAATTCCACTTCCACCGCCGGCAGCCCTAATTTGGTGATTGCAATTGTAATTACTAAAAATGACCATCAATCCCTAAGAAAAAACCGGGATACTTGCAGCCAAACCCATTTAGGTATTTTTAGTCCTAGGCTGGACCTGCAGACCATTTGCCTATGAAAGTAGTTACATATTGAATTCAAGTCCTGCAATTTATATTGTTATTATGTGGAGTATCGATTTTTAAAAGCGTGCCCTTAGCATGCATCGTAAATACTAGCTTTGCCCTAGTAATTAAAATATTAATGCATTTAATATGTAATATATTTAATATGTAATATATTAGGAATGGTAGTACAAAAACAATAGGTACGATTCGTCCGATATTAGAAATAATAATACATTAATTATGAGCAATAGCAATGAACGATATTATGCAATAAAATACCTCCACGATGTACTAGTTAGCATTAGGATATTATTAAGAATTATATTATACTAGTATTTTAAGCTAGCTACGCTACGCTGGCTTCTCCAAAAATGCGCTATTGTGGTCTTGGGTAT
>JAQGBU010000257.1:0-41865 GCA_034698605.1 Isotoma decorata
TGCATAGTGCCCCGGTCTTTCTAGTGTAACAATTTTTCTAACGATACTTTCATATATCCGTTTGTCATGGTTTATTTGATTTCGAATACGACAAATTGTTAAGCTGTTGAATTACATATTTAAAAGCTTAAGATGACTTGTGATTTAGAAATAGTGAAATATCAATACAATGGAAGTTTGCTTAATATTATTATCAAGAAGATAAGAAACATTTAATAATATACACGAAACACTTAAGGTTTTAGAGCCAAAAGAAGAATCAATAAGGTTTTAGACAGTTGATACGTTTTGAAAACATCTTAATGTTAATTTGACTGTGCATTAACTACCAATTATTAAACCATGCCAGTCCCATACATTGAAGCTTGCATTTTTTTAAGGAAATTACTAAAAAAAATTGTTATAGAATCTTAATATGAAATTTAATCTGAACTTTGTTTACGTAAACTTCAAAGGCCAGACAATGACTCAACTGTCTTTTGTATCATCGTCATATTAATTAATTTATTAGATTTCTATAAATTATCAACAAAATTTTTCCTACAATCATAAAAGCCAAGTAAATACGCTTTTGAAATGTGAAAACTGCGACTTTAATTTTTAATAAAGGTAATATTTGAGTAGGCGTAAAATGTGTTTATTTTGCAGGAATGATGAAATTGACGCAAATCGTTATCTCGGAACAGATCAGCAATAATATTTTGTGTCTTTAAATTAATCATCACACCTTAGATGAGGCTCAAAGTACAAGGTATAAAATGACTTTGATGTGTCTTTCGTCTATCTGCCCACACGATAAAGTGAAGAAGCCAAACTAATTAAATATTCATGGACTATAAAGTTAAAAAGGGATGAAATGGGAATTAGGGCGGTTCCGGGTTTCATTTGGGCCATATTTCTTACATAATTTTGTGTGTGTGGTACCACTGCTTTTTCATCTTCATAATGACTCTCCGCAGTCATTATTACACTCTAGTAGCTCTGGGCTTTGTTTTATATTTTCAACATCTTCAAACTATTTTATACGTTAATTGTGACTTTTACGACTTCGTTTTCTTCCATGTAGGCATATTCTCACCTTGGTTTGGAATTTTATGTCCAACTAGTTGCGTTTTCTTCAATAAAAATCATTCCAAAATCTGAAACGTTTTTAACACGCATTTAAAAATGTATTAGATATTCACTTCAAAAATTAAGATCGTTATCATTATTGTTCTTAACTGAGCTAATGCTGAGTATGAATTACTAATTAACAATACTAATTTAGACACAAGTACTTTTCTGAAGATTCTTTTGACTTACATCCAGCAAACAAAAAAATACAAAAACATAGCCATGCTAATTAAATTACAAAAAAGTATTATGCCCACACAGCTCTACTAATTTAACAAAATCAACTACCAATTAATTGAAAGCTTTGCAGCAAGTTTTAAAAAATCCTTTTGAATACCTCTAAAAACTCTTATCGTATCGATTTATCATACTTTTCGAGTTACCTTTTATGTACATGTATTATAATTTTTTTGAACTTGCTATTTTTTACAAATATTATGCTAAAGGTAGTAATCAACTGTCATTCCAAGGTACTAAAGACGACTTAATTTACTAAGCATTAAAAGCAATTTGGCACTTGGTACTTGGTATATAAAGTGTTTTTGCGACACTCACTCGCTTCATAATGAAAATTTCTTCTTTTGCCTTCTTCAGAGGTAAAAAGCGAGCGACGCCCGTAATCCAAAACCTGAAAAAGTTTACAAGAATAATAATAATTACTCTTAGTGCTTTGTTATACGATGCAATGATGATGATGATGACTTTGACTAAAGTTAAAGAATTTAAGGATGGGAGTTAAAAAGATCTATCTTGGCTGAATAATCTGTCATCAAAGTAATCTTTCAGATGTGGTGATTTGAATACAACAACAATGCATTATTCAGGGTACAATACACAAACGCAAAATATTCTATTATAAAATGAGTTAAAGAAAATAAAAATGTTTTTCTCATCTTGGCCTCGTATTGTTAGAAGAGAGAAACAACGTAGTTGTTTCCACCTCCTTTTTGTAACTACCTCGAAATGTGTCATTCTTTCCTATTCTAAATGAATAATTTATGGAATCCTTTTGACCAATAACGGAAAACTTGATCTGTATCATTTAACCACATCTTGAGAACAAAACAAACCAAATGATCATACAGTAGTAATGTATATATGATAATATTAACTACTCACTTAATTCGAAAAACATTATCTCTCGTTATAATTATCACTATTATAAAACATAGGCTAAGTTATCAAAAAATAAAATGGTGTGTAAATATAAGCTATTTTGATTCTAAACACGATCTGGCAAAATCATCAATTTAGACAGGGCTGAAAGGGCTGTTCCAGTTTCAGCCTTTTACAGAAAAGTTGCTTTTTGAAGGCTTTCCAATATAAAAAAATGCATTTCAATTAGCCACACCATAACGCTTAGATATCTGAAGCTAACATACTTTTAATTAAAGAATTTCAAAATTTCATTCGAAATCCTTAAAAAAATGTATTTCATTACGGCTAATAATTTAGTACGTATTGTATTGATCATTAAAATTATAATAAATTAGTAATGAGACTTGTTCTTCTGGGAGAAAATGTGAGATTGTTTATATTTGTGAGAAGACTAGTTGTATACATTTGTATCATGGCATGTAGGAATGATTCCAAGGCTAGAGAACTTTCTCAATCATCTCTCGTCGTCTCCATGTACATATAAGGACATGGTATCTTTTTACTACCCTTTATTTTGTTTTGTATTCATCTCTAAGGGTATGTGTGATAGGAGGTCTGTATGGATGTGAGTGTCTTAAATGATCATGTCCAAGGTATGAATGTAGCTGTATACTGAAATTAACAGAGGTACACATTAAATCCAAGCAAGTCCGCAACAACTAACTACTACTTGGGCCTGAGAAACAAGTAACTACACTATTATACCTTAACTGATTAAAAAGTACGGTATAATAATGGTCATATAAAGCACTTATATGATGCTCAATGTGATGTTCGGTTATGTAAGACTTTTAAGAGGATGTTCATGTCAAAAAGAAGATTCTTAAAACGTCTTGTCTTGATCACTTCGTATACCAAAGTCCCACAACAATCGCCTACCCATCCATAACTTTTCGTATTACTCATGATGAGGTTTAATTACGAGAATTTGGTTTATGTTGTCGAATGAGGGGTTTTACTTGCGTTCCAGGAATGCTGAATATTATCTTATTTAGATTTTTTAAGAAATCATAAGAAAATAGTACTCAAGCAGAGAATTATGTTGTGAGAATGTGAGATATGAAAGTGAAGTAATGACTCACAGTTTGAGTTTGGCTTTAAAGCCATAATAAATGGTAATGTTTTTAGGTTTACATAAAATAAATAGAAACTTAACAAAAGTAAAATATTATGAAAAAAGCCCATCGAAGCCCGTTTCGCTGATTTATTGCTAAAATGGGCGTTAAATTGGACTCTTACCACTAAAGAAAGTGTTTCATTTAGAAAAAAGCAACAGATTACGACATCAATCTATTCCAAGTTATGGGTATCTCTATAAGGATGTATTATTATTACTACTATTATTGTTATAATATTGCCAAAGTGTGTAAATGGTCAAACGCTTGCTTCTAATAACATTGAGCATTGTGAACACGTATCGTATGCATTAGTAGAAATATAAATGTTACGATATAATCCTTTTTAATGCATATGAATAACCTACCCTTTGGCTTTTGTCACTTTTCTTTCTGGTTCCAATCAGTTGTCTTGCATCTCTCACGAGTGAAGCATATCATTGAATAATTCTTTCTGTTGGAATAATACGAAGACGAGGTCAATTCTTGACCATTTGAATTGAGTGTCAATCAAAAAGTGTTGGTTTAAAAGAGCTGTTCATCATATTCATCCCAATCAAAAACCAATACATTTGTCTTGCTTTAAAAACTTTACGTTTTGAAATACGCTGAAAGCTACAAAAAATGGCAACAGAAGCTGAAAGAGTTTCAAAATTATTTAAAAATGTTCAAATCTCTCAAAGTCGCCGAGGTAGTGATGCAGGACTTCCAAAGTCTTTCTTTGTGGCTCCGCATCACAGCGATGTAATACCTCATTCAGGTGGGTCTGGTTTATCTGGAAGGGAGTCCCCTTCCAGGTTGTGTCAATTGCATGTTCCCCCAGGGGTAAATCCTGAGAGACGAGGGTCAACTGGAAATATTTTGTGGCGTAAAGGATCAGTCCCACATGCCATTCATCCTCATCACCATCATGTGCTTTTTAATGACCAGTATCAAAGAAGAGGTTCTACGCCTGGAGACTTTTTACTTTTTCCAAGTCGAAAAGATTCCAGGAAGTTTTCACAAGATTCTATTGACTTTAATGAGCCGCTTACAAAGTCCAGTACAAGTGGATCCAGGCAATGGCAGTCAAGTCAAGGAGCTATTATTGAGGAAGAGGTAATCAAATCAAATGTTTTACTTGACTCTATTGCGAGAGTGAAATGCTATGTAAATACCTCCAAGTATTTTGTTCCGTGGGAAAACGGAAACATAATTTAGATAATGTGCGGTTGTGGTAGTAAACTTTGCATGGAATATTTGCATAAACGCAAAATACCTTCAAATAATATTACTTTGGCATCAACAAAACAGCAAATCTCTAAGCGAATTCCTCTCTCATAAAATCAAACTATTGACTACAATGCAATGCACATGAAGTGGGTTGAGAATTATCAGTTAGCGATATAATGACAGGATTAAGATAAGATTAGAAATAAATCGAGGCATGAACAGAATTACAAGCCATATTTTTCATAAGGTTAGGTTAGGTTAGGTTACCTATAAGTATAGGTATATAGGTTACCTATATACCTATAATTAAAAGCTTTCATTACAACTGATGCATAATTTGGCTTAAGCTTTTCAAATATACAAACGGTTTCTGCTTTATCACAAACTTCAGATGAAATGACAGCTATAAGTGAAAAAAGTTGAAATACTTTCATTGCATCATAATAACTATTCTCCAGCATTTTAAAAATGTTTAGATCAGTATTTTATGTGCTTCAAGTTGAATCATAAGTCACAGGATAGCCTTTAGTGCAGAAAATCGTTCCACAAATTCGAAAGAAATATATTTTATCCGTAAAAATGAATAAAACTTGTAATGTTTGCAAAGGAGAATTGCCTGCAAAGGCTAAACAGAGCCGAAGCTTTAAGATAAACACGGTATTTGAATTATTTTTTAATTTCTAGAATCCCTATTATCTATCCCTATCCCTTCACAAAAAGGCAGACTAAGGTAAAAAAGTAAAATATTTCTTAAATTAATTTACATAACTAAATGCAATCTAGTCTCTTTACATAATTGTATGTGATCAAGCAATCCTGTGAAAAAGGTAACAATCCATTAAACATATCTTTAAACTGAAGATAAGCTCAAATAATGCAGTAACAAATTGGAGGAAAATACACATGAATTGTGATTTAAGAACCATTTGATTTCGTCTTGACGAAAGGTATCAAAATGATATGATTGCGTGTGTGTGTGCTTTAAGATAGCTCTTTTTGGGATATCACTGCGATACCAAACGATACAAAGAGGGGGACAAAAAATTCAATCTGTAAAATCTATCGGATTGAAAACGATGGGCGTTTAATAGTGTTTTCAAACATCAGCATTTAGAAAATAATACATGTTCAGAAGCATGACATTACCAAATTTGACATGTACATTAAAACATGCGATAGTATTGATAAAGTCAATCAATGCGTGCGCTTGAGGTTTTCCCTTTGAAGGTACCGATTCAGTGTGGGACGTTTGTTTTTGGGGGAGTCATATTAGCAATGATGATTACATGTCAAACATACTTATATCCATGTAACATTCCTCTACTGTGGTTTTCTTTAGACTATTGTTTTTCAAACAGAACTAATAAATAATTCAGAGGGGAATTAAAGATTTTTGCATGAGTAATTTGAGTTCGAAGGATTAGATCATTTTTCTCCAAGAATACTATTTGCACTTAAGTAATCAGCTATTTTTTAGGGAAAAATAACGTCACTTACAAGTATAGTTGTATTTTGATAGCAGGACATTTTGCCAAAATAGAATATTTTTCCTCTAGGCAGATATGTATGCATGCAACATTGATTTCGTAATTTTACGGGACTTTAAATTGTCATTTTTTATTTATGTATTTATTTTCTTGCATTTAAGGGATGTACTGATGCTTAAAATGTAGGGTTTTTCAATAAATTGACAAAGAAAATAGTTTTGAGTTTGTATAAAGTCTAAAATTGACTTGGATGTTTTATGTACGTCTAGAAGAGCATTCAATTATGAAGTATTTACTTCTCATGAACACTAAATAAGTTAGATTTAATTAGCTAGATAAATGACAAGGATAACACAAGCAGAATCTAATTCAGATCAGCAAAATAGCTAAAGAATTAAAGTCTCGGATGACTAAAGCCAGCCGAGCCGCGTGTTGGAAATGAGTAAAAAACTGGACTCAGCTTTTCCATGTCCATTTATGAGCATGAAGGTGGTTGTGGTACTTGCTAAAGTTATGCATGTGGGCTGAAGAAGGATCACATCGCATAGGGGTTTCAATTCTACAAAAAAAAGATGATTACGGTATAGTCGCCAACACTTAGATATACCTACTTTGTGTACGTGAATAAAGTATGTAAAGCATGAGAAATGTAATACAGAGAAGAAGGATGATTCATGACTAAAAAAGCACTAAACCAATGAGCTTTTATGGTAATATAATAAGACAAATTAAATTAGTTCGTAGAGATTTTTTACGAGCTTGGATTTAGTCTTTATGTAAAAAATAAAACTCATAGTCACTTGCGAGTGTGAAGGTTTATGATGGAATCTATACAAAAACTCCCAAATATTAAGGGTAATCATAAAGATACAAAATCTAATTTTAAGTTTTTTTCTTAAATTTTTGCAAATCTACCATTTGAATTCCATCATCACCACCACGGGAAAAGGCAAAATGTATTTTCTAGATTGACTCACCTTAAGTATTTGTGAAGTCATGTATTAAAATTCATTTTAGATAGATGATGAGCTGATCAACAACTAGAAGTTAGGGTCAACCAAGCCCAATAGTCAATTTAAAATTTTTTATCCTACCAATTATGGTCATGTCGCGTATAGCTGTTTAATTCTAAAATGCAATTAATCTTCTGTTCATATACTACATTTTTTCAATGATTGAGATAGTCATTTGTTCACACCAGCATGGGGCTGACACTTTGACATCCCTTACTAGTTGAAATCATGATAACCCATGCTGTGAAATTAAGCAAAGTAGTGCATGCGACAGTCGTTTTGAATACATACAGGCTTAGATACTGAGTCTTTTAGATTCATCATTGTATTTGGTTAACATTTTCTAAATTATGATACTTCATAGAAGGTAGAACCTATAGGGATGTTAAAACCCTTGTCAAATTTTCAGTAGTTAATTTTAATTCAAGAGAAGTCAAAGTTTCTACTTATCTTTTATCTAAACCTGTTAAAATTTGTTGTTTTACATAATCAACGTAATTCCATTCTAAAAAATAAATTCTTTAAAGTCAATTACCACACTCAATGGGTACAATTAAAAGAAAGGTAAATAGAAAAAGGAGCTATATAGAAAACATTCATTATTTTCAATTTAAATTGAACTGAAATGGCTTCGTGAAATCGATGATGATGATGATGATTGTCGTAAAGATTTCTAATTGTGTACCCACAGTTGGAAAGCAATTATTCATAGAATTTGATACAAAGAAATGATAAGGCTCCCCAACAATTACATATACACTCACATCCCACTAATTCTTTTAAAATAAAATAAGCATTCATTCACATATCGATTGAGAATTGAGTGAATTGAGCTCTCAATTCCCAATCCGTTACACCTCAAACAAAACAAGAATAACTGTGTGGTTGATGATGACAAGAGGACTGATTGTATGCTGTCTGATGCCAAATGTGCAACTGAAAACTGCACGAATATAATAAATGATTAATGAGACAAAAGCAAATCACATCATACAATCCCATTTTTACATTTATCTATTGCACAGACTTGACAGTAGAATCATTTAGATTGTATTATTGTAGCTTAGTGTCACCAGGAAAAAGTTTATTTTTTGATTGTAAGTTTATAAGTGACAACCAAGTAAATTGCATCGAATCGATGAACTTGAATACAAAAAAAGTTATAGTGATGAGAGTGATGAGGATGACCATGCAGGCAACATTTTCAACCATATACTCGCTCCTTATATAAACCTTATTTTATTATTATGGTAGTCAGAAAGAAATCTAATTAGTGCAATTTGTTTAAAGCTCAACAATGCACAATTGAATGCAATGATTCCCGTTGTTCTCGGAATGAATTGAGGTGAGCTATGAGGGTGGAAATTAATTGTGTACTTGTTAAAGTCAGTAGTAATAATAGTAGGGCGTTTATTTTATAAAGATTTGTCAATGGAATTTAAAGTGACAGAATTTTATTGTTTTTTTTTTAATTTGTATTTTCTTATTCGAGATAAGAAGGGTTTACTTCATTCCTATGATTTAACAATGATAAAGCTGCAGTTGAAGAAATTAAAGCTATCTTGCATTTTCTATTCATTAAAGACTCGGATACTTTCAAAAAATCAATTTCACACCGCACTAGATACGTTTCTCAAGTTTTTATTTTGAATTTTATACTGTAATGAATTGTAGTGCAAATGTAGGATGCGGTTAACAAGTAAACAAATTTAAAAAAGGTATGGGATGCTATTAATTTTATTTTTATAGGCTAGTTTCCCGAAAAGATTTTTATTTCAATTGCAATTGGAAGTAGAACAGAAAAGCTTGTATGAATAATATATATATTTTTTACTTGGTGGTTTCGTAAAAGACCTTTTTGGTTACAAGTTCAATTAAGTTCATATTATTAACTAGTTTATTTTGCAGAGTTAAGACCACTCACATTTTACTTTTTCAACGGCTTAGATATATTTTTTGCCATACAACCAAATTGAATCCCAGAAAAAGACCAATAGATACAGCAAAATTTGTAACTTATAATCAAACCACTGAGGCATGATATTCAAAGAATTGAAAACGAATATTGTTTGGGAATTTTCCTTTCATGCCCTTTAAAAAGATAAAATGCAAAAGATCAATTTTACTTTTGCTTTGTAAGGAAATTTTGTAAAGCTTAAGTTTCACGAGACCAAACACACTATCAATAAAATGCAATTTCGAGTCTTTTTTTAATTTCTTGTGAGAAATAATGTTGCAAGAATTACAGGACTTACTTCAAAATGTTTTATTCCCTATTTCTTCCTAGAAAAAATACTACTATGGTTTTCTTTTATAGTTTCTTTTTGCTGAATTAACTGCTCCTATGATGAGCAGTGAATACGGTCGATTAAATTAATGTAAGTGCCACATGGTTCTATCAAAGCAAAGCATTTAAAAATAAAGTTTTATGATCGGGATGAAAGTGTATAAATTTACAATTTATAGTTTAGTGAATCTGAAACATAATCTTATACGGAAAGTGATAAGGAAGAGATGATGTTGAAAAATAGAATGCGGATGCCAAATATATTATATTATTATTAGGAAAGTGTGATTTTCTCATTGGCTAACTAACCCGTGAGAAATTTTTAAACCGCATTTAATTCTTTTGCTGAAAGGACAAGCGTATCCTAAAAAAATTATGTGAGACCATTATTTTGCATCTTTTTCAGATAATTCTTGGCTTGAATTATGAAAATGGTCACTCTGTGGTGTGGCCTAGTATGGCTATTGCTATTGTACCTGCTACATAGTTTATAATATAATAATATGTGCGTTTTGCACCTGTCATCATCAAAAAAATCACTCTCATCATCACTTCTGCATTCTTTTTAAGGCATTCTCTGGTATTTTTTCTTTAAAAGGCTAACTTGACAGAAACATTTTCCTCGATCTAGTTTACACGTGTGATAAATAAACTATCTGAAATGAAGAGGAATTAGTTATGCATAATCTAAAGTTTTAAACTCTAAGGTGCAAAAATCCTTTCAACATATCTATATTTTTTTATTAAAGCCATGAACATTCACTTGCTTAAAAGCTCAAAGTTGTCTCTAATCCTGAGTTAATCATTATCACCCTCACTGATCATGATCACATACCAAATTCATGAGAATATAATCAGTATAATGTATTGTTTTCCATAATTTTTTAAAAAATCTATGTGCATAAAAGGGAATGAGTATGCATATTAAATATCACGAATGACATCATAAATGAGTTAGGAAACTGAATAAATTTCACCCAACTCACTGTCATTTTTACCTATTTAAAAATGAATTACAGGTTGGATGTCACAATCTATTTATTTATTTATTTAAGACTTGCCTAGGTTTAATACACTTGTACGTATTCAACATCACTACGCCAATTATCTGAGCAAACAAGCCTTAAATTATGCACGAGTCATGAAACCTTTATCGAGCCGTGGTATCTCAACATGATAATTTGAATTAAATATAATGTGAAAGTAAAACGCGTATCATACACATGTAGAGTGTTTCATTCATTCAGCATTAAAAAATGAAGATTCATGATTATAATATTTGCTAATTGAAGGGACACGCAATTGCACAACAAGGCTACTGAATAGCTATTAAAGGCACGGCTCCAGTTGTACCTAAAGCTAAAGGTCATTTAAATAACATTAAATCTGTGTCACTCGATAACTAACAGTTTTGATAAAAACATGTCAAAATGTAGTTGCAAGTTTGTCTAGCTTGAATGTTTTTTCGTTTTGGGAATACCTAAGTAAAGTTTAGGTGAAATCATGCAAGGAAAGCGTTAAGACGTGCTTAAAAGCAGGACACTCTTAATTTTTGACAGAACTTTTAAAGCCTTGTTGAAAAAAAAATGCTATGATATTTTTCTCATTATCACCTAGTAAATTCGTACAAATCATGAACAACAAATAAGTTGAAAAGTAATATAAGACCGTGAATATACTTGAAGTATGATAAAAACAGAAAACACTCGTGGCTTGTGGCTCTGCGTGCGAAACTAGGCTTGTCATCTCATACACAAAATCCCAATCTTTTTCACTTCACAGATTGACATGATCTTGATCTGGGTTATGGTTTACCAAACTTTCGTGTCGTCGTCAATCGAAAGTTTAAGAAACCTCGATTAATATTTTAGTCATTGTAAGAGCAAAGTGTCTGCAGACACTGCATTTGCTGTAGTTATTGTTGTCTGCTATTTTGAGTAACTTTTATAACATAAAAAGAATGCAACTGTATTTTGAGAAACTCTAATCGGTACAAAGATAGTGGGGCATTTTGAGACATATCTCAACTTGCCTCAGTTGCTTCTATTTAGTCTTGTGCTTAAGTTTGTATGAAAATAACGGGTCCATTAATAATCCCTTTAGAGTTCAAAGGCTTTCTAATCCTTTTTTATGTGTCCATAATTTTATATAACTCGTTGTTATTAATTTGAGGAGTTCCTCCTCAAATGAATCCTCATTGAATTTCATAAAAGCTATAAACTGTAATTGAATGAACTTAATTGAAAATAAAAATAATCACATGTCTTTTAGAAAATTTCACCTGTAATTAAAACATCAAAAACTTGTCAATTTCTCTCTCACAGCTATTACTAAATAATAAAAAGGATAAGAGATGAGAACGGTTCTTTAAATCCACAAAAATGATCTTGAGGCTCAGGCTGATTGTAAATTTTTTAAGTTGGTATTCATCATAAGTAGTAGTAGTAGTAGCAACAGGACGATGTTATGTTTGTCATCCTTAAGACGAATCGTGCAAATCCATCTGCCACTATTTTGTAGGTAAATTAGCCCAAGGCAGCATGTCTTGTCGGACAGTGAAGATGTAGTCAAAAGGTAGGCTTTTCTGTTTCAAATGCTAATTCTCAAGGAAGGGAAGAATTTTGATGATAATGATGATGCTACTTGAATCTAACATAAGATTTAAATGGGGAGAGATAGATTCATCCTTTTCATCATTTTTATAATAATATATAGTGTATATTGTATATTTACATTTTAACCATGCTCGAGTATGTACATCCTTTAAAACCTAAATATAATGTTACTTAGTCTAAAAAAACGATTGTAAGATCACAAGAAGAGTACCTGCGAGCAAGGTAAAACATAATCCATCCACTTTGCATGTCTCAGCATGCTGTGACATACATTCATCGGTGTAAGGCTCATTTGTCTAGCAGAAACCATCCGGCGTGTGACCGTTTTTCGTCTTCCTTCATTATTATTCCTCAGTGCTCATTCAACACTTATGTAGAACGCTGAATATAAAATTTATTACATATTGACAGTGAGAACTGGTTGACATGGAAGGCTTAAAGAATTCCATACTTCACCAAATCTCTCGGTGGAACTCGAAGGTTTCTGGGTAGCGTTGTGCTCGTGGTCCAGGTTTTGTTGCTCCTAAGTCAGAAAGGTGTTTAAGAAGCAAAAACATATGAGATCTAATTTTAACAGCACTCAGAACGTTTAAAAATATTTATACTAACTACTTACAAACAGTGCATTTTTGAATAGTTATAAAATAATCCACCATGGCTTAAGAAAATTTACCGATTGTATTCAAACTAATCCAATAAAAACAAAATGTGCATTATAAGATTGTGGTTGTTATAGTGGGGTACAAAAGTTCATGAAAAGTCAATTATTATTATTGGGCTTGTAAGAACAAAGGGAAAAATGATGACGCGAAAACAAGCGTTTCATCATACAACAGGAAAACAACATGGGAATTCATCAAAAATGCCCGCAGCAGTTGTGTGGTCAAGACTGGGGCCACAAACGCTATTATTGGCATCTACAGATACTAGGGGCCAGCCACATATGGGTCCCCCAGTAGGTCACTTGCATGTTCCACTAGGAACTAGAAAAATAGTGAACCCTGTGACAGTAAATGCTCTTAAATCTCTAAGTGCTCGGTGTCCTCCACCAATGGCAACTTTAGGTTGTCCCTTAGGGTCCAAGTGTTGTTCATGCTGTTATTGTTGCTGCGATTCGGATAAACCCCAACCAAATCAGTTTAGATTGAATACATCTCATCATAATCCAAAAAATTCACGAATGAGTACATGTAGTGAAAAATCTCGACGTAGGCGTTCCAGATCGAGAGATAAGCTTAATCAAGGAGGTGGACCTACTGCGTATAGAAGATATTCTATGGATGTTCGAAATCTTATTGTTGTATGTTTTAAGAATTTTATAAAAACTCACAAATAATCTCATTTTTACGCTCATCATTAGTAGTTTTAAAAAATGAGTGTGATTACTGCTTTAGTATATAATTAGTATAAAATTAAGACCATTTTTTCTGTGCCATAAAAAGCAATTTTTGGGAAGTAACCAAATTCTAAATCGGTCGAGTAAATCTTGGCAAATTACACATTTACATAGTGTATACAAACATGCACATTTCTGTTGTACATAACAAGGTTGGAAATTTCGATGGAGGTCGGAAACAAATGGAATCTAAACTAACAGCCTAATTTTACTTCTAATACTTGGTTAACAATAGTTAGGATAAGAAATGCAAATTGAAGCCATAAAAAGAATATAGTATATGCCATTGGACCTCAATTATAGTCTTGAGGAAAAAGGAGCATTGAAGGAGTTTGACAGGAGGACAGTTGCTCATGCATTTCAAATTCAAATTGAGTAAAAAGGGTCACTGTAACATTTTTGTGTTAATGAAATACAATAGGATCAAGAAGGTGATCACTAGAGTGTATAAATCTTCTCTGTGTAAATAAATAGAGCACCTGAACACATCATTCAATCCTTTGAAGATTGATGTCTTTTTTACCTATACTGAGTTTAACTCACTCCACTCTTCAAGGTTTTTGAATAATGAAACTTTTTTCAGATACGCAATTTACTTTTCAAAGATAATAATGCACACCTTTTTTGGAAATCTCTATCCACTTGTTTACATCCTGATTATTTTCGTTTGTATTAATAATAATAATCATAATATACGTATGAAGTGTATCCTCACACAAAAAAAATACGTATGATAAATAGGAGCAAAGTTCCAACTTCCAACCATTTTTAGATCAACCAAGCCAATTCCGACAATATCTGTATGAAAGTAAACCAATTGGATGATGACGATCCATAAATCCAAAATATTTCATATTGACAATCATCGACTCAATCTCAATAAGGTAGTTAGTTGGTCATAAATTGGATACAAACAAATGAAAAAAAAATTGCTAACAAGCTACAAACAATTGATGGTAATTAATTCAAATAGAAAATAAATTTAAACATTATTCCAACCTTAATAGTTCTCAAGGGTATAAAATTTAGTAAAATGCATTTGCAATTCACATACTTTTTCCTTCCAATGACACGATCTTTAAATTAACATTATAATCGGTAAATTTCTATTTGAATTTTATGTTTGTCATCACAAAATTATTTCTTTTTCACAAAAGCCCATCAAATCAAGTTTAATGTGAAAAAACATTCTCGAGGTAGATATACTAAAATTTAGCGTTTAGCAAAGTGGTTTTTTTTTTTTTTACTAAAACAGTTCGCCGTAAACATCGTAAAATATCGAGATGCAAAAAGATGTGAAAACCATGAGTTATTGCTACCATTATTATTATTATCTTTACTACAATTACAATTTGAAATTTTGAAAATAAATGGGTTCTATCAAGAAAGTGAGTATAAAGGCAACCAAGACATGAGAATTATTATTCATATATTACTTGTCTCTTCACAGCTCTGAAAATCTGAATTCGAGATAAAAGCCTTAGCTACTTAAACAGGGGAAAATAAGGGAAGTATATGATGATAGTGATGAAATGATAATGATAAAATATGTATGTAAGAAACATGTAGAAAAACTCTTTTGAACAATAGATAGTTTTATTACACGTTGGTGATCATCATCATCGTCACATTATTATATTATTATTATTATTGTTACTATCACCATAATCATCATTTCTTCCTAAGGTATTTCACCGAGAGTGATGTATGTGAGAGTTGGAATTAGTATGCACGATGAAATAATAGGGATTTGGAGTAGCTGTCATTTTTTCTGTCAACGGGCATGTTCGCATTTCCCATATGAAACAAATGAATCTAGATGCACACATATATATGTTTGTATGAAGCTTCACGGCTAAATAATAAATTTCCAAATAAAAAAAAGAGTAGTAGTGCTAATATACCAATTTAAAAAAATGGCTTCATTATCGACTTCCATAAAAGGAAGCTAGTCCATTTGCTCAAGGATTTTTATGCTAATAAATAAATGATCAACCAATATGATCCAATACTGTTCAGTTATTCTCATGTTTAATCATTATTATTATTATTGATCCATTTTCGTATTCTTGGCTTTAATTTATTCACTATTCAAACTGTTCAAGCCACAACTAGCTGATGTTCTTGAAAATTGTGAAATTCTGTTATTTACTTTGAAAGTAATTGTAACAATGTTTATTAGGTATTTAGATAAATGACAGCATAAATCGTATTTAGCTTTACAAAGCTTTTACTAAAAGTACCTCACTTAAGATAATTCTTGATAAGATGTATAGAGATACCATCATTAAGGGATATTTAAAGGTGGTAGACAATTACATGGGACAAGGGTGGAGTGAAGTGGGTTTAATAATTTAAATGCTGCTTGACTTTTCAAGTTAAATTTTAGTTGTAGGTATGTCCTTAACAATTTGTAGAAGTAAAAATGTTTTATAATAGCTCTAAATTGTCTGATTAAGATTTGCAACTTTGATACATACAGCTCATAATTTTATGTAATAGATTAGACTGGAAAGCACTCGCTCCTCGGTGTTGTTACCAATAAGGTAGTGGGTACTTGTAAAAAAGCGTATCATGTTTGTGAACCCAATGAAATGAAGAGGCTGATGATTTCTAAATTTTAATTGTAGACTTGGATTACACTGAAATTAAGGTTTCATCTGCCTTTGAGTGGGTAGTTCAGTATGTGTATAAGAAAAAGTAGTATGACAAGAAAGGGGGTGGGGCAGTTTGGAAGAATTTACAAGCGATTTGCTAAATGATTAGAAAATTATGGGGAAAAACGATCGTGTCAAAAAATTAAATGTAAGTGTGAATTTTGCACTTGTTCACGCTTGTCTCTTTTGCAGAATCTTTCAACCATGTCAATTCACCTAAATTTTACGTATTGCCATCCTTCTTAAGATTCGTTTATGTTTGTAGTCGAATTGTTCTAAAGGGATAATCTATTTAAGGCTAATCGTACACAAGTAGTAAAGGAGTCATCTTTAGTTCTTTTTGTATGTATGTGTTTCTTGCATTTATTCTAATGGTTGTTTTGTTTTATGACAAAACTGTAAAGCTGCTCAACTATTGTATGGAGTAAGGCTTAACGCATCTTTAACAAAGAAAATCCTGATTGAAGACGTGCTGATCGTAAATAAGATTTAAGTTTAAAAATTGCAAATGCATTATTGTTTGTTGAAGGTACGAATAAATTAAGCAGCAGGAGCTGCTAATGCTGCTGCCTGTTTCTATACAAATTAAGTAATCCGTGCTGTAACAGGAATTTCTTGTAATTTATTATGAAAATAATGAATAGAGGAAAAAGCCATTTAATGTTCACTTCAGGTCATTCATTTTACTAAATTAGTTTTAGGATATGTGTTGAATATAAATAGTTAACTAATTTCAAAATAAAGACAACAAATAGAAACATGTTGTTAGAGCTTATTCTTGGTAGGAAGAATAATTGTGGGCAGTTTATGTGAATTTATTAAATTGATGATCTGTAAGCTGTAATATTTGCTCTGATAATTTACTCTTTTTATACTATGTTTTTTTTATTTCTATATTGAACATAATTCGATGAGCAATTTTATATTTGATTTTAAAATTAAAGAGAAACTTACTAATCATTTTTGAAATTGGAAGTAATATTAATAATAGCCGTATTTTCCGATGTAGACTTTACCAGTGAGGGTAGTCAAGATCGATTTTGTTACAAGGTTTCCCTTATTGTCAATACCCAAAATTTCGAATGAAATTAAATCAAAATTAAAAGGTTAGAAAGTTTTGAGCTAATTCAGACAACACAAAACTAATGCATTTAGACTGACCATTTGTTTTATTTTTTATGGTTTTCATATTTCTGTTTTAAGCATACGCATTTCAAATGACTTCCAATAAGTTAAACAAAAACGCTTCCATTTATTTTGACACACTCATTTGCATTTTGTGTTTGATTTTTGATGGATTTTAATTTCAAGTTGGAATGTTTGAATGAATTATACCAAAGATTTATTAATAGTAATGCCATTTTCACTGGTAAAAATGAAGCTTAAAAATGTATATATCTAAATTATTATCCATGAATTTAGAAACATTTATTTCTTATGATTTCAGAATGAAGGGGGTCTTGGAAATAAACCCAGATTTGTCCCAGTCACGACCTTGGAAGATACACAAGCTATTCGTTGCTGTGAGTTTCATCCTCGAGGACACCTCTACGCAGTGGGTTCCAATTCAAAAGTACTTCGAATATGCGCCTATCCGGATGTCAAAAGACTATCCAAAGATTCAAGCCCGTTACAGCCAAATGTTCTTTTCAAACGGAATAAACATCACCGGGTAAATAATAAAGAAAGTAAAATCTTTTTTTAAACAAAACTAATTGTTATTTATCATATGCTTTAGGGATCAATATATTGTTTGGGATGGTCCCCTGACGGAAACTTGCTTGCAACAGGAAGCAATGATAAAACGGTAAAATTGACGAGATTCGATGACCTGAATCGAAACGACCCATTCAATCATTCACAGGAAATAGAATTGACTATGCATGATGGGACAGTTCGAGATATCTGCTTTATTGAAGATTTGAGCAACAAGTCTTCTCTCCTCGTCAGTGGAGGTGCTGGAGATTGCAAAATTTATGTAACGGATTGCGTCACTGGAACACCCTTTCAGTCGTTAGCAGGCCATTCAGGTAAGAGCATCTAAATTTTAATATTCGATACAAAAATATTCAAGTTTTGTCTAAAGGATTTTGACTTTACTCGTTTATAGCCCCCATCCTGTCCTTGTACAACTGGGGTGGTGCAATGTTTGCGAGTGGTTCCCAAGATAAAACAATTCGTGTATGGGACTTGAGAACCCGTGGCTGCGTTAGCATGATTTCTCCATTGACAAGTGCAACCTCTTCTACGGCAAAGTCCCCAGTCGGATCAGTTTGTGTTGATCCCACAGGACGATTGCTCATTTCTGGACATGAAGATTCTGCAATATGTTTTTATGATATCAGAGGAAGCCGTCAAATTCAAGTGATAAGACCTCACAATGGTGATGTCCGATCGGTCAGATTTTCTCCACATGCTTACTATCTTCTGTCAGCCGGGTATGCGAAATGAATAAAAGTCCTTTATTATTATCGTGTGTATAAATTTGTTATAACGTTTATACTATTTTAAAATTACAGATACGACCATCGCTTAATGCTTACGGACCTACAAGGTGACCTGTCCCTCAACCTTAATTCAGTTCCGGTTGCTTCACATGATGACAAAGTAATTTGTGGGCGGTGGCATCCAACAGATTTCAGCTTTTTGTCAACCAGTGCTGATAAAACGGCTACGCTTTGGTCACTTCCAACCGACTAAAAGTTTACATGAACACTGGAAGTTCAGCATCGATGATTGCTTTTATTCAATAATCTCGTTCATTATAGTTTGTGCTTTAAGCATTTATTTGTTTATTACCAACATTTGAAATCGTTTTAATTTAATTTTACAAATTTTCTTATTAATCTAACCAGATAGAAATATTTTAGTATTTTAATCACGCCATAGTATAAGTAAATTAAATCTAGAAAAAGTATATTCAAACCAAAACAGAAAAACGGATGCTTGCTAAAAGTTCTTGGCTTTAGATTGTTTCATAAAAAAACAACTTTCTTCTGCAAGTACACTCTTCTATACAGACCTCATAAAAGATTTTTATCATGGAAAATTTATCATGTATTTACACAAATACATATCGTTTACTTAATCTACGTATGAATATATTAAAACATTTAAATGTCTATTTCCATTGAACAAAATTCAATTATAGATACTAGTTTAAGACTTTACAGTGTAAATATTATACAGTTGTGTAAGTAGACTAAGCCTTCTCTTATGGTAGCGGCTTGCCTATAAATAAAAGTTGAACTTGCATAGGTGCTCGGTACCATTATTAATGATGGTAAGTAAAAATAAAAGACAAAGTAACTATAACTCCGTATGTGAAACTAAATTTAGTATAATAAAAACGAAATTAAATAAAAACATTGACCCTTAATAAGTCTAAAATATAATGCAAACGATTATTATGAAGCTATGGAAGCTTGTATTCACTTGGCAATTTGGCATACAGACATTTAACAAAACATTAAATATTGGGGCAAAAATTGAAAAGTGGCAAAAGTGAAAGCGTCAAAGTCATTTGAATGCCTTGGAAATTTGTCGTCGGAGAATCTGAAATGAAAAAGAGTAAATTATAAAAAAAATCAATCCAAAGTGTTTTGTATTCCGTTTTTAATGTCTAAATTATCTCCAAAAAATCTTTGAAAGATTAGCATTTTTTAATACTTACCGAGTGTATGCGATCTTTCCGTCGAAGTCGCCGCTGTAATCGGCGTGCAGTTCGTTCTTCTTGGTGAGATTTCAAAGTATCATCACCTTGTAATGGATGGATCAAAAATCTTGCAACATTAGAAATCGGTTCACAAGGATTCTCAATTCGTCGTTTCTTCGTCACCAATGCAAACGGATTGAACATAGTTGATCGCTTCCTTCCAGAAATGGATGAAGTTGTTTCTATCAGAGTTTTATCATCAGATTCGGTTTTAGAAATCGCTTTTCCAATCGCATTTTGTTTGACGGTCTTTGTATCATAAAAATTTACTGGTCTCAATTTTCTAACAAAGGTGACAGGTCGTAATAAACGATGCGACTCCAAAGATTTTTCCGCAAAGCCTGTTTCTTCATGATCATCAGAATCGGAATAATAGGACGGCATGGGACTTGAAGCTCCTGATGACAAAGGTGTTACATTAGTAAGGTCAGAATCGGAATCAGAGTTGTCTGTATCAATGTCCCGAATATTCATGTATTCGTAATAACGAGTTAACATTTTGACAAATCGCTCATCCTTAGGGTCATGTAGCCCTATATCAGACATTTCTGAATCAGAATCTGAAACTTCTGACTCATCACTCCCAGAGTTACAGCTCTCAACGCCTGAAGACCTCTCTTCTACCATTCGATAGGTATTGGGGAACTTTAAGATTGAGGGTGAGGCGATGTGAGACACCAGTTGATCATTCAACTCAGCAAAAGAACCATGGCCAAATTGAGACAAAGGAACGCCACATGAAACCTACAACAAAAAGATAAGAAATGAAATGATTGTCATACTATCTGCGTGGCATCAAAAAATTGGAACTTATCCAACTCCACAAGCATTACCTTTCGAGGGTCATTGATACCCCCAGCAATCAATTCCCCATCAACCAAAGGTGTTTGATTATGCATAACAACTGCACCTGTATCAAAGTTCACACACTCAACCTGGCAAGTTAAGGTCGCCTCTTCTGCATACGTTGAGGTTGAATCATGGTGAGACTCCTTAAAAAAATAAGCATATTCTCTTTTTTTTAAAATGATGAGCGATCGAAGCATTATTCAATTCGAAAGTATTGACACTTACCAATTTATTTAGCAGTCTCAAATCTCCACTTTTGCAGACTTTGTCCCCTTGACCTGCACCTGAGGCTATGCTGGAATCTTGTTGTGTAGGTCTCAAATCCTGAGAAACCTTTCTCCAACAAGTATCCACATCATCACAGCCAGAATCAACGACTTCGACTTCACTCCCTTCCTTTCCAGTCAAAATGATGGAATCAGGATGAGACATATTATTCTTCCGTCCGATCTGGAAGCCAACATGCACAATAATGATCAAAGGGAATTATATATTTTTACAATAAAACCCCATCATCATTACCCCTTGCATATTATAACCTTCAATCAATAGAAAGGGTGTTGAACCAGTTAAATAAGAACAAGGAAGCAATTATCTTCATTTTTCTTTTTATCAAAATCTACCATGATCAAATTCCATTTTATCGTATTAATCCCAGACAATTGCATCATTTCTGTTAATAAAGTAATTTGAGACTTGATAAAATGCAACTCTTTTGATCTGGATGAGACAAATGGGAAATGCAGAGTTGCTATAATATAATGATTTTATACATAATGCCAATTGATTTGGATATCCATGAATAATGCTCCGAAATATTTCGAACTTCAGATGGACTTTACCCCTACCGACCCCACACACAAGTAGTATCTAACCTTACCTTACCAATTTATCCAGTAGTACCGATTTATTTTGCAGTTATCTCACCTAACTTTTTGGTTAACTTGACTTAATCATCTCAATACTATTTGAACCAAAGTCTCAAATAAATACTATAGACAACTTTTGTTTGATTTCAATTAGAACATAAATGTATGACACTTTTATATTAACTATTGGAAATTGATTAAATGTGTACGTGTGTTTAAGTAGGATGGTTTAATGTAGTTTAATTTTTCTATTGTTGTATTCTTTATACACTACAACAATATGCTGCCACTGTTGTGCCTAATGTATGTATGTGTGAAGTTTAATGAAATGAAAATATTGTTATAACCTTGTCCATGAATTCCACCTAATAAAAATGAAATAACAATCAGAGCAGAATTTCTAAGAAATTAATAGTTGAACTTGAAATGGGTGCAAAACTCTTCCGAATAAGTTCAACAAACTTTCATCACTAAATAAACTATGACAAACTTAAAACAAAGATATAGTATTGTGTATTAATCCACCAAAAGGGTCACCAAAGGTCACTCAAGGTCACCAAGAGGGTCACTCAAGGTCCCCAAAGGTTCAAAGTTGCCTTTAGATGAGTAAAACTGTCACACCGTGTGGGCACACTATTTAGAATGACTCTTTGTTTTTTTTATGTAGAATGTACAGTTTGTTGCCCTATGCTCTTTGTCCCTACTTTTATTTTTATGCTTGAACCCGTCTCAATCTTCTCTCATATTATTATCACACGTCTCCAGTCTCCTTATACGCCCGATGCGTCTACTTCTCATTAACAGTTCCATTTTCCATTTTATATTAAAACAATTATAATTGCTAATTTTTATCCGAAGTTGGAGTATAAATTAAAGGAGACGTTATTTTTTGAAACATACCTGCACAGTGCAGTGCGGACTTATCTTCTACTGGATTTAAGGTGAAAATATGATAGAAAAAAATCTTTCGAAAGGAAGCAAATCTTTCCCCTTTTATTTCGTGTTTGGCATGTTTTTAAGCTTTGCTATTAACTCAATTTTTCAGGAAATAGTTTCAGGACAAATCATTAGAATTAAAACAACGATGTCATCGTTAGAAAAAGTCGACACTGGAGACATGCAGGAATTGTGCCCTGTTGGCGCTGTTGGTCAAGAAACACCGTAAGAATTTTTTTTGCTATGTACTCTTTATCATTTCTCACCCTTAGATAATTCTAGGCATTTCACATTTTTATATCGGTTACTTGCATAGAGTTGAAGATTGATCTATATTAGCTTTTATCAACGTAGTTACTGCTATTTGATACGCTAAACTAAAACGGTGACACTACTGTAACCTCTTAAAATCATTCTTTACCTTGAGCAAGTAGGAATCAAATCTCCCAACGTCATCGATCAGTTTAAGGGCTCTTTCGGTTACAGTGACAGAGTGATATTTATCCAATATTTCACTATAGACTACAGTTTTCTTCAATTTAGGGACCCAGAATCGAGTTACAGGACTTCGGTACTTTCCTTTCTTTACACGTCCTTTTGGCAACACCTTTACCATCCCAAATACCCTTTTTACCTTTGAATAGAGAGTTGAACTTGTGCATGTTAAAATTCGTTCTTGGGTTCACACACATAGGGACACACACCCTTGCCCTTACTTGAATATAGGTCAAAACAAGCCCGAGGGACATCGAAATTGACCATTTCTAACATCAATCATATCTTATTCCTGAATTATTTTAATAAGTTTCGACCAAGGTCAATTTTAGGTCAACTTGCACTTCACCCGTCTCAGGATTCCTTTCCCACTTCCCTTCTCTAGGCACCCAGTGCATAGTAGTATCCTTCTCTTTATTACCCTTCCACTCGACTCGTAATAAAACTTTTGATAAGGCTTTGGCAATGTAGAAACAACCTTTCGGTAGAACGCATCCTTCAGTACCTTGAACCTCACACACACTTGCAGAAATTATTCTAAAAGTATGATTTTATGCGCCCCTAGACTAATGCATTCCACGAATGAACTGAGCACTCCAGGGCCAGTTCTTCGCCCTACAACAGTAGCGAGTACGGAGTGCTCTAAGAAGCGCTATCGTGAATGGTTGGAAGGTAAGAAGGAAAGAGCAAGACGACTAATCCCAATAAAAATGATTGATTACGAGGAAGAAGGGGTAGACGAAGAAGGGGAGCAACTCGTGCGGATTTATAGGGAGAGGGATGACGGTGAGGTGATGGAGGAGGCTGAAGTGGAGGTACTCGAGGACCTCGATGGAAATCTCATCGTTCACGTAGTGGTGGAGGAAGGGCCAGTGGTGGTAAGCTTCTATGAACAAATTCTTGGCCTGAAATTTTCCAGCTAAACATGAATACCTGAACCTGATGTTTGATGTTGCTTCTTGGGATTTTAGCAGAATTCGAATGGAGTACGGGAGGCAGTGAAGGTGGCGGAAATACGGGAGGTGGAGGGAATATGGGAGGTGGTGGAGGATTTTGAGGCATTTGTGGAGGTGGCAAATTTAGAGGAAGTGGTGGAGGTGGAGGTATGGATTTTGGGGGAAACATAGGATAGGACCATGGTTTTAAAAAAAAAATGTTTGAATCTTTTCAAAATAGTTTTAAATGTTGTTATAGGTGGAGGATATGAGAGTCATAGTCATACGGGAGGAAGTGGAGGTGGAGGAAGTACAGGAAGTGGTGGAGGCAGTAATGGAGGGGCCGAATTTAGAGGAAGTAATGGAGGTGGAGGTATTGATTTTGGGAAAAACATAGGACCATGGTATTTTTTTTTTTAAAAAAAGTTTGAATCTTTTCAAAATAGTTTTAAATGTTGTTATAGGTGGAGGATAATATGGATGTGATGAACGAGGAAGCGGTTGTGGGGAATATGGAAGATGTGGTAGGGCAGCGTCTTACTTTGACCCATATTTTGAATTTAATTTTTTTCATTCAATTTTTACTATAATTCGTTACTTCCTAACATTTTTGAGTTTTTTTTAGTATTTTCTTTGTTTGCATTATAAGAATATCCAACTCATTCTTAATATTATATTCTTTTCTTCAGGATTTGGGAGCGATGCTTGCAGCAGTTTTTGAAGCTTTCATCTTAACAGGACAGCATCGTCGTATGGTCAAGTCTCTGAAAGTGACAAGCGGTGTTGCCCTGGCAGGACTGTGGGTTCTGCTGGGGGTGTACATTTACAGAAGAAATTAATTTCATTATTTTGTTAGTTATTTCAATGCTATATTTATAATAGTAGTAAGGCTCGGGATCGTCATTTATGATAGATTTATGAAAAATTTATATTAAACCTTATTTGATAATTGTATTGGTTTTTTATCAATCTACATATACAACACTCTGCCTGCATACTTTTTCACAACTGACAGTTTTAGTATTAGAAATGCTTTCTGACGCTTCTACACTGCTGACTCCATCAAAATAATGCGTTTCCAATTATTTGAAGTTAAAAATAGCATAAAAGTAAGCCAAAATTTAGAGCGTAGCAATGAAAAAAACGTACAAATTGACCAACTCTGAAAGATTCAATTTTTTTGCAGTTAAATTTAAAGAAAGGGGTGAAAGTTTAAGGGAAAATGCTTTTTTCTCTTCCTTATCTTCCCTTACATGTTAAGGGGACATTTTTTTTTACTTTTTAATACCTTTGTATTTCAGCCCATTTTCTATTTAAGGGACGAGGAAACTTTATCATGAACTTTTTTACCTTTAAAAACCTAAAAAACATGTAAAGCTGGGGCATATTGGCTCATACTATGTCTTGAGTGTTTTATATTTCTACTGTATAACATAAGCTACCAAGTCTCAAACAAAAATGTCTATCCAGTCTCAATCGGAACATCTGAAGGTTAGATGAGAGATCCAAACTTGTTATCCGCAATCATTTAACTCTGCGTCTTAATTTGTAATTAACTCTCTTAATGTTTTGCATGTGAACTCATAATGAGATAATACACAGGAACCAACCGAGACCTGAGGTCAAAGTATTCAAAATAATATGAGAAGTCGAACGAACTCAGGGGTCCGATTGGACTACTATCATCGTCTACTCTATCGAACTATTCTTTGCTATCAGGTATCATATTTCAATTCAAATCTTTTATTAGATTAATTTGAATTATTTTTCTTGTTCGACTTAAATTACTTTTAATTTTAGGACCCTGTTACGGGACTGCTCCCAGCAAGTCCTACGAATAAGCATGCTTGGATTCGAGATAATGTGTATAGCATCATGTCAGTCTGGGCCTTGGCCATGGCCTATAAAAAGAATGCTGATATGGATGAAGACCGAGCTAAAACTTATGAATTGGAACAGGTACTTAAGCATACAAAATCAAGTGCACTATCAAGTGTCATCACACAAAGTTCCTTGGGTTTATTGTTCATTCAACAAACATTAAACAACTGTAAGTTTAATTTCTGAACAAAATTTGACTGTTTTTTTCAGAGCTGTGTAAAATTAATGAGAGGTCTTCTGATGGCTATGATGAGACAGAAAGATAAGTTAGAAAAGTTCAAGACAACTCAGTCACCACTTGATGCCGTTCATGCCAAATACAGCTCCGAGACGGGTCAAGCAGTGGTTGGGGATAGTGATTGGGGTCATCTTCAGATTGATGCTGTTTCATTATATCTCTTGACCCTTGCTCAAATGACAGCGTCAGGGCTACAAGTAGTGTTCAGTTTGGATGAAGTCGCCTTTATTCAGAATCTCGTCTTCTACATTGAGTCTGCATACTGTGTACCGGTACTTTTGCTATTCCACATTTTTTCTTATGCCTGCTGTAGACGTAGGAAGAGGAGAATAGTAAGTATAGTTTAATGAGTCTTAAATGCATTCTAGGACTATGGAATATGGGAAAGAGGGGACAAAAGCAATCATGGGCTTCCAGAATTAAATGCCAGTTCTATTGGGATGGCAAAAGCTGCACTTGAAGCGATGAACGAGCTTGATTTATTTGGTGCTAGAGGTGGACCTGCCTCAGTTATTCATGTTTTAGCTGATGAAGGTCAGAAATGTCAAGCTGTTTTGCAGTCAATGTTGCCTCGAGAATCAAACTCGAAGGAAGTTGATGGAGGATTGTTATCGGTAATCAGTTTCCCAGCCTTCGCTGTCGATGATCCGGATTTGATAAAGTTGACGAGAAAAACGATTGTTTCTAAATTACAAGGACATTATGGCTACAAGAGATTTCTAAGGGATGGTTATAAAACTGCCAAAGAAGTATGTTAACTTACCGTACTTTTGTAAATATAAATAGATGAATACTTTTTTAAGCCTATTTATTATTTTCTTCTGTGTCAAGGATCCATCCAGACTGTATTATGAACCTTGGGAACTAAGAATGTTCGAAAACATTGAATGCGAATGGCCACTCTTCTTTTGCTACATGATCATTGACGCTTGTTTTCGTGACGATAAAGAAGCCATAATAGCTTACAGTGAGGCTCTTGATGAGGCAAGTGTGACAAAATCTTTCTTTTAATTAAAGTGAACGTAGTAAGCGCCAATCTAATATCCCAAATCATAATTCCCAAGTCATAATTCTAAAGGTTCTAGTTAAAACCGAAGATGGGTTGCGGCTTGTTCCAGAATTGTACGCTGTTCCAGCTGATAAAGTAACAGAAGAGTATAAATGTCCTGGGAGTCAAGCCAGGGAGCCGTTAGGTCGATGTCCTTTCATGTGGGCACAAAGTCTTTTCATAATCGGGAAACTGCTTCAAGAGGTATCCTGAATAATCTTGTGAAAGTAGCATTTAAAATTAAGGTATTAAGCATCTTTTGATGTGTGGTGTAATACATTTGTCTTTGGTAACTTCAGGGATTTCTTGCTCCTGGAGAGCTAGATCCTCTTAATCGACGACTTTGCTCAGAAAAGAAACCAGATGTTGTTGTTCAAGTACGTTTTTTCTACTCGAATACACTAATTTTGACATTATTATTATTATTGATTAAAGTTAAAAATTCCAAACTTTCATTTTAGGTTGTCATATTAGCTGAAGACGAGTCCATCAAAGAAAAATTACGTCATTTTGACATTCACGTACAGACAATTGCGGAAGCAGCACCTATAGAAGTGCAGCCTGCAAGGGTTTTGAGTCATCTTTACGCATATTTGGGTTTGTAAATTAAGTCATAAATAAATCAATTTGGCATTCAACTCTAGGTGGCTAATCTATGAAAAATGTTATGTTCTGTGAAAACAGGAAGGAATAAGAAGTTAGAACTTTCAGGCCGGAATTCTCGGGACGTGGGGATTTTGTGCACAAGCAAACTTTACTCCCTTCAAGACAAGATATTTGCTTTTACTCCACAGGTAATCTGTCGAATGCAAGCTAAATATTATGTTTTCGGATTGCCCTTTTTAATGTTTAAACTAAATAATTTAAGGCAAATCAGTTGTATGACATTTTGACTACCAAATTTATGTTCATTTACATAGTTAAGCCTTAGGTATTCTTTAAGTGCTCACAGTAATATTTCCAGAATGTTTATTGCACGCTTGAAAGAATAGAAAAGTAGCAGAGTTTTGTATTGTTACAAATTTATATTCTCATTTCAGTTGCCTTAGCCTTTGAATTTGTTTTTGAATAGCTAATGGATCAGCAGCGGTTTTACATCGCATCCGACTATGAGCTTATGATCGACAACTTCAAAAATGAGCTCAATTTTCTGAAATCTGCGTGGCAGAACGTTCTAGGGCGACCTTTGGTTGTCTTTACTTTCAGACATGTTCACCTAGGTTGGAATATTTCCTGCATTCATTTTTACATATAGCCTAACCTGGTTTACCAATTACCATATTTAACTAACTGCTTTTTGAGTATACTCGAATGCACTTGTGAGTATGACATTTAACAAATTAGCATGAACGTTTAGATTATTTGCTTCCCCAAAACGGCACGTGCTATCATTTCCTGTGCAGAATGTCTTATCCTGTTGTGCTATTGTATTATTGTCATATCATTTCTTGTTAACTTATATAACCCGTGGGTGACTGAGGTTCATTATATTTGGGTATAGAGCTTTGACTTGGAAGAAAATTACATGATGTTTGACTCGGAAGTTTTGGCTCACAATTTCGTCAATGACTTGGCTTTTCTTACTAACTCTTGGACTGGCTTTATTGGCAGACCAACTGTCATTGTTCAGTTTAACTCATCTCTTCTAGGAGGTAAAGCGAACTATGCGATAGTTTATATTACAAACGATGCATTTTGTACGTAATTCTCGAATACTAAAGTGACGTGTCAATCTTGTTTGTAAATCTTGTTGGTTTTAATTTTGATGGGGAGCTTCACTAAAAGATCTCTAAAGCTTTCGGTTTTGCAATGTGGGAAATGTATACGCAATATATGTAAAAGTTCAAGGGGTCCAAATCGTTATGTAATTGGCAATTAATACTTATTGAACGACTGTTTGTAAATTATGAGTGGTTTAATTACCAATTAATTTAATGAGAATAAATGTACATGCATGCTAACCTTCAGCTGTACAATTTCCTGGCCTGCAAGTATTTATTTATTAATTAATGTAGAATAACTATTGATTTCAGAGGATGGAAAAGTGCCATTATCAATAGTCACAACAATAAAAAAGTTACGAAGTGGCTATACTGTCGGAACCCGGTACGTAAATATTTCTATTACTTTTGATTCGCTAATTGTTACTTTACAATCCTGACTGTATTCTTTCCTATCCTAAATTTACTGAGTAGAGTTACCCTAGGGTTTCTTCAAGACTTTCTAAGTACCTCTTGCATCACGAATCTCAGCTTTCTGGGCAGTGTGGAAGAAGGAATTCCTGAAAGTAAGACAGACAAGCTTAACGTTGAAAGTAAAAAAAAAATACTTTACTTTTTTTTGATCCTCCAGAACTTCACCCTAGTATTCAGGAGTACTTAGAAGAACAATTGCAAAAGTCCTTCACATACAAAGCAAAGATTCCTCAAGCAACCAAATCAAGATTTCCTGGGCCAAAAACAAAGCAAAAGGAGACACCGGGCAGACGGTTTTCATTGAAGGGAACAATTAAACGCACACGTTCTATCTATAGAGGCAAGATAAAGACGGTTTTTATGAATATTGATTACAGTGTTCATTCTATTAATGGTTATTGATGTATTATCAAATGTAGACAACTTTACAGAAGAGCAACCGTCATGGAAAGAACAGAGACGTATCACACCTCCAATTAGTGTTGGGTTACCAGTAATACCAAGCAAAGTTACCCCTCGAAGTCCTTCTCCAGAGGAAGAGAAAAAACCCAGACATCCTTGGGCTCCACTGGCACGTCATCGGTAAACTGCATTTAAAACTAAAGTCATAAATGTATTTGTAGTTCTGTTGTATTTATGCATTTTACGGTGTAATTACAGAACTCACTCCGATGCGCAGTTCGAAAATACAGAAATGGAAGAACTTCTTGGAATGCTAAGAGAAACCGAAAATTTAGAAGAACAAGGAGATATAATTCATTACTTGGTAGTTTCACATGGACTAGAATACAGCACTGGTAAGCATACTTGACTTTTAATAAATTCTCCAAGTCCAAAATTTTTTAAATCGTTATTGGAAATAATGATTTTTCAACTAGGAACGGATGAAAATAATCTACCGGTGACAGTGAAAGATTTGTTAAAAGGATTATACGATAAAGCATGTCAGCAAAAACTATGGGGTCTGGTTCGACATTCAGCTGGTAAGATCAGAGAAATGTTGATAAAATTCTGATGGACTTTTTAATTCAAAGATGCTTGCGTTTGATAAAGGAATGCTTGGAAAACGAGTGGAAGACTTGGCAAAAGCTGTAACAGATCTATTGGTGCGACAAAAGCAAGTAACCGTTGGAATGCCTCCACATCAAGAAAAAACAATAACTGGCCCTTTACCGGAAGTCGAATTAAGACAGTTAATTCATCAAGTTTACGGAGATGATGAAAGTACTGCAATGTTAACCCAAGAATTGCTCGTATACTTGGCCATGTTTATTCGAACAGAGCCCCAGTTATTTCTTGAAATGCTAAGGCTGCGAATTGGATTGATAATTCAGGTAAAAAAATATTCATCGCTTTTTCCATTCGTACTATTCTTTGTTTGAAACCGTCAACTGACTTTGTGCTTAGGTGATGGCTTCAGAATTAGCGAGAACACTTAAGTGCCATGGGGATGAAGCATCAGATTGCCTGCTCAATTTATCTCCCTTTGAAATGAAGAATCTCTTGTATCACATAATGAGTGGGAAGGAGTTCGCAGTAAGCGTTTGTAAGTTGATTTCAAAGCTACTGTCTTTGTCGCCAATCAGTTAAATCTTCTCAGTAAAACATTTGCAACTTGCAAACTCCATAAATTATATAATAATTCTTACAGCTGCAAAAAGTGGGTACAATCTTAGTCATCATTCAGTGATAAGTACGAAGTCTACTAAAGTTAGCAAGGTATTGTACTTAGTGTTTTGTCCCCTATTTTCACCGGTCAACCGGTATTCATTTGGAAATTCTATAACAAGTAATTGGATTGCTTATAGGGAAATATTGACACTTTATTTTATCGGGATGTTGAGCAAAATGATGTTGAAAAACAACAAGGACAATGGTTAAGGCGTAGACGACTCGATGGAGCCTTGAACCGAGTACCGCGTGGATTTTATCCAAGAGCTTGGTCCGTATTGGAACGGGTATGAAAAATCACCGTTTCTATTGTTATCAGGAACTCCGTTTTTGACTACATGAAATAATATGTGGTTCTTACTACAGTGCCAAGGACTTGCCATAAATGGGAAAACCCTACTGAACAGCTTGACACAAGAGGTATGTTTTTATATTTTTTTCATTTTCAACTATAATAGGATTAATTGTTTTTGCAGATGACATCAGGAGAATTAAAATTTGCATTAAGAGTTGAGGCAGTTTTAAATACAATACCGCAGCCTGAGTATCGTCAGCTAGTTGTTGAAGCTTTAATGGTACTAACACTTGTGGTTGAACATAACCTAGTTGCATACCTTGGTGAAACTCTGCAAGTTGAACAGTTGGTACACACAGCAAACAAAATATTCTTGCAAGAGCAGGTAAGCATAATAGAAGAAATTTAGTAAATCGTTTAAACTGTAAAAACATTTTTAGACAAGAAAATTAAAAACAATGTTTTGCTCTTCTTTGAAAGGTGAAAGTGAATGGAGATGCCACATTATGCTGCGCCAAAGAGCGAGAAGATGGAAGTTTGTCAGCACCAATTGCTGAAAGTGGTCTTATTTGCGGAGGAGCAGCAAGTATATGTCAGCATTTTTATGATAGTGCACCCTCCGGGTGTTACGGAACGATGACATACCTTGTCCGAGCTGTAGCTCAGACACTAAATTGTCTTCCTAAAGATGGCCAAATTGACTGCAGTATCTCTTAAACACATTCGAACAGTTGACAACCAACTATTTTACTTCTCTGTAGATTTCGATTCGTTCTTGTAATACTTAATATCCCAGTATAGTGCTAGAGCAAAATTGTTCAACTCATCTTACATATGACTATGACTATTAATTGAATGCAGAAATACATATATTTAAAAAGTTAAATAGTTTACTGTCAACTTGTAACATCGTACGAATTTATTTCCTATGCTACACATCAATGGAGTCTGTATATTATTGTCTACATAACTACTAGGTATAAAGCTTATCATCTTTATTTTTATGGAGCTTCTGCAGGCTTTGAAAACGGATTCAGTCTAGATGCCCATGATGGTTTTCTGTAAAAAAAAAAAAAAATACAAACATTTATATTTTATACGAGTCATTCATTTTGATTTTGGTAAAACAAATAGATGAGTCAGTAAATGGCTTACGATTGAGGTGCTTCACTTGGAGGAGGTACGTTCTTAGTTTCGTTAAGGTCCTCAATTAAGTCTCTGCGTAGTTGGTGTTTTAGGGGCTCAGGCTTCGTTTTTTCCTTGATGAGAAGGTCATATTTTACTTTGGCTTCTTCAACACTGTACCCATACCATTCGACTTCTTCTCTCTGATAAGAAATTAACATAGTTTAAAATTATATAGTTAGGATCAGATGGCCTTCCACCGGTGAAAACAGTGTTATATATATATTAAAGGATTGTTACCGGCAATAAGAATTCTTTGTACTTTTCAAGTAGCTCTGATTGCTTTTCTTGATTATTATGACAAAAGTTTTTGTCAACAAGTGATAGCAGTATAATCCGTTTCAATTTTAAAGCGAGTAAGCTTTTGAGATCGTATGCTGGGGTCTAGAAAAGTGAAAGGTACAGATCATAATCATCCATATATTACACCATTTTACTTTCAGAATAAATCATAAAGCACAGTCGTTTTACGCTACTACTATTTGATACAAAAAACTAAGTCACTAATACTGTAACCTCTTAAAAGTAATCTTCTTAACCTTGAGCAAGTAGCTGTCAAATCCCCCATTTTCATCGATCAGTTTAAGTGCCCTTTCGGTTACAGTGACAGAGAGATACTTATCCAATATTTCACTATAGATTACAGTTTTCTTCAATTCAGGGACCCAGAATCGAGTTACAGGACTTCGGTACCTTCCTTTCTTAACAAGTCCTTCAACAACACCCTCACCACCCCAAATACCCTTATGCATCTCATTAGGGTATTTAACAGGAATCGGCTCGTTTTGAATCATTTTCCTGGAATTCAAAAATACAAACAAATCAATGACAACCTTATCCTTTTAAATTGTACCTACCTAGACAACATCTCTAAGTTGTACTTCATACTTTTTGTACATCAGAAATGCAAATGAGAAAAATGTTTTGTTTTGTTTCGGTTTTCCAGAATAATAGAGATTTGAACTCGTGTGTGCAACAAGACCTACTCGACACCCACGTTTAGTGCTTATATACAAACACACATTCAAAAATACACCCTTACTTTAAACATGGGTACAAACATGAAAACATGATCAACCATCAATCAAATTCAAAGTTATACTACCATTGACCAAGGGAAACTGTAGGTCAACTTACACTTCACCCGTCTCAGCATTCCTTTCCCACTTCCCTTCTCTAGGCACCCAGTGCACAGGGGTTTCCCTTTCTTCATTATCCTTCCACTCGTAATAAAACTTTTGATAAGGCTTTGGCAGTGTAGCAACAACCTTTCGGTAGAAAGCATCCTTCACTACTTTGAATCTTGCTGGTGGCAATACTGACCTCACACTTGCGGACATTATTCTAAAAGTAAGATATTATTATTCCCCCTTGGCTTTAGATTTTACTACCCGCACAGTGTTATGTTACAACGACCAGCACCAGGCTACTTTATGTATAGTAGTCTTCACTCAGCTCATCCAGCGTTTGCACGCTCAGTTTCTTCTCCAAGTTTGTGCCCCTTTTCTAACCGTAATCTTACCTAGACTGAAAAAACAAATACATGGTTTAAGGGATTATTCACTTTGTTTAAAGATAAATTACAAAAACTTCCTCAAATATTCTGAAACATCCAAAAATTTCCATACCTTTTTAACCTTTTTTCCTTTCGAAATTGGCAATAGTAAAAAATTTGCCGAACATGAAATATTAGGATTCCCACGCAAAGGATTGCCATTGGTCAAGGGGTAAGTTGATACAAAAATACATTATCATTTATTTATAAGCTAATAATAGTTGCAAGCAACTTGCAAGTTGCAATGCAATGGAGCATTGAAAATAGCATATTTAGGTACATAGAATTTGGTCCGAATTCGTATTCTGTATTCGGCTTTAAAAAAGTAGAATTTTTAATCCAAAGTCTATAATTTTAAATTAACTTAAAAGTAGAATTAGACCTCCTAATACATAAGTTAAGGCCCCTTCCCCCCCGAGGTACTTCCCCAAAACTTTAAAATAAATAATCCCCCCATGCCACAGACTAGTAATTGTAATTCTACGATTACTAGTCTGTGCCCCCCATGCATGGCCATGGGCCAGGACTGTTAAGGAGACACTTGTACTTTTACATTAGAGAAGGGCAAACTATCAACGCAGGCGCACATCGAGGTATACACTTTTTGGCTGAGCTAATTTGTGACTAGAAACTCTGATCAGCTAGATTCATGGTTTTTGTAAGCGTATCATGCATGTATGGATTTGCCTGGTTTGAAAAGGTGCGTACATGAGATGGAAGGTTTCAATATTGAATCTACATGCATGATCATATTGATCATATACGAAAGATACGGCTTTGGCTCCCAAAGCCGTATCTTTCCACAGAATAGCCATCTTCTTCTTAGACTACGATGGCTATTCTGTGGTATCTTTCGTATATGATGCATGATGTAGCTTTTTGTGTGCTGGGTCCACTACTCTACTGAAGCTCTTCTGCTGCTGCTGTAATATTAACGAGTGGGATTCAGCGGCCATTTTACCATTCATGGTTTCTTACAATTTCATGGCCACACTCGCCACACGCTTCATTTTCCATTTTGACTTTTTATACATTTTTCGAAAATCAGAACTGGCGTCTCCTTTATTAACCAGTGATTATTAGTGTGTAGTAATACGGATACAGAGGTCAGAGGTTAGTTTATAATTGTTCATGGCTTGCTTTAAAAATATTTATTTAAATGTGTACCGTGAAGTGTGAGTCTGGGCTGGGACGCTGGGAGTCACTAACTAATAAGTCACTTCAATCGTTCAATCTCAGTTTCTCAATCGTATATTTTATATTATATAATATATATTTGTTTGTATCATATATTCAATTATTATTATTCGAAAGACAAAAAATCGGATTGTCTTTTGATTCTTGATTCTCTTGCTTGATTGAATAAAAGGTTTTTCTAGGATTGAGATAGAGGATAGTTTTGACAGTTGACAATATTATGCAATAGTTGACATCGTGAGCGGAGAGAGATCATGATCATTGGCTGAGGCTGAGGTTAGGTGTATAATATGTCATTGATTATGAGTTCTGTTCTGTGACATGAATTAAGCCCAACGTGTTTTAAATTGAAATTAAAAACTAAACAATCCTTTTATTGTTTATCGTTTAATAAACCTCAAGTTTAATAATAATGTGGCGTTTTTGAATTCTATACGTTTGGCTTTAACTAATTCATATTAGCACTGCGCAATGGTGTGTTCTTTGTTGGAATATAATGTAATTAATTAATATAATAATGAGATTCGGTGTACCAATTTCCGAACTGTTGACTGTCTTAAATGCATCTGTTTACGGTATTTTATTTCAGAAATACGGCTGATTGCTTCAGGTTTGTCAGGAAAGGCAAACGAGTTGAGATAAGTCGAATCGAAAAAGGAAACGATGGAGATTGACGAACGCTATCAAGATTTTCAGGACGAAGATGAACAGCAACCGACAAAGCATGTAGCCGGCTTGGATCATGGATCGTATCTTTTCGACTTCTTTGAATACGAAAATAATCACGATCGTATTGCTGTAATCTTTGACGATGGAAAAGATCTAGAAATCAAATTGACCTATGCAGAGGTTAATCAAGCTGCAAACACTGTTGAGAAACAGTTGATCCGTAGAAGAGTATCTGGCGTTGTTGGAGTGTCCATGTCACAAAATCATTTGTACCCTAGCGTTCAAATAGGGTAAATTACATATTTTTCAAGGCTTATAGATAAAAGGGACGTAATTCAAAATCTCCATTCAAAATAGTAGAAATGAAATCCCCCATCAAAGTAATATTTCTTCCATTGAAAATTATTGAATTTCCCATTAATAGGGACTAGTGACTACTATTATTGATTATTATGATGTCACATCAGCTACCAACTAGCATTCGGATACCAAATAAACGTCGTTTTACTTGTACGAAATAACTAAAAGAATTTTGAGGGTAAATATCCTTTATCACAGGAAACCAATAGAATGAAAGCTGAAAGTACATTTTGGGCTTGATTGAGAACAGTCTCTTCTTGAGGCATGTTAAGAAAATCTAATCATGAAAAAGCGCTGATATGCATTACAACTCTTATTTGGAGAGTTTGTATCATTTTCAATGGAGATTTTGATTGAATTATTCAATTCCACAATTAAATATGAACTTTTTTTTATAAAGATACGAGGATAAATTATTAATGATAGGATTATGGCACAAAAATTATAATTTTCTTGTATGATCATGCTAGGGTAATGAGATCTGGCCACGCGGTATACAACATAGCTGGTGACGAAGATTTTGTATTTACCGTAAATGATGGTCGCAGAATCATGGGTATGAACTATATGATTATAGATGAAGAAACAGCAAACAACCATAACACTTGGATTAAAGCGAACACCAAGGAGGGTCATGATTTAATTGCATTATCTTATCCACATGGATCGAAAACCCTACGGATTGTAGAGTTTTTATCCGGTTGTCATAAGCAAGGGAAGCAAGGATTGGTAGGAGAAGAGACCCCGACTTTTGAGCCTTACGAATATGCGTATGTTATGCGAACGACTGGTACAACTGGAAGGAGGAAGTTAGTACTAGTTACCCACCCATCCATTGTTCCCAATATTAGGGACTTTATAAGCTCAGTTTGGATGGTGAACTCGAATGACGTAATTTATGGTAAGTTAGTGATGTTCTAGGTATCATGTTACGCATGGTTCCTAACAATGATCAACACTTTGTTCTTAATTTCAGGGTGCTCTCCGCCCACGTTTGATCCATCTGTTGTGGACCTATTCACGGCACTCGGAAGTGGTGGTATGTGAATAATGATAATTACCTCTATCCATAAATTACTCCATGGTCAGTACATATAAAAGGGGATGATAATGAATCATATTTTTTATTGTGTAGGATGCATTTTGTACTCTCCAAAGGCTATCAAGCTAGATGGGCCAAGACTTGGAGCAGTTTTGATGAAACATAAAGTTAGTATTTTTCAAGCGACGCCTTCTTTCCTTCGCAGGTTTGGCAGGGACCTAAAAGCGGTGGGGTTTTTTAACCCTGAGCAGACTCGCCTCCAGGTTCTTGCCCTCGGCGGAGAAAAATGCTTAACGAAAGGGGAGCTGAAAATGTTGATTAGTAGTAAAATGTTCACATCAATGAGGGCCTTAGTCAACCTTTATGGTGTGACAGAAGTTTCCTGCTGGGCTTCTTATGGAACGATCAATCTGTATGAAGAAGGGCCTATTACAATTGATCGTAATTTGACTGATACACAAGTGGTAATTGACGTGCCGCGTCTCGGAACTGCTATTTTCCCTGGTTTGGGCGAGATTTTAATTAGTAAGTGTAGTAACTATATATGTTGAAAGTTTATATTCAGGATTCAAAATAGGTTATAGTTATAAAAAAAATCAATGCTAAGCTAATTACAGTTAAATACTAAATATTACTTAACTAATAGTTACAAGATTATTACATCTTAGTAAATATGCAATGGTAATGCTAAACCAAGACCCTTAATTTTACAAGTAGCAAAAACCGTTAAGGGGTCTACCAGTACAAGTTCCATGTTAAAAATACATTATTATAAATTTTGTCTGGGAAACTGGGGCCACCGCTTCTCGTTTTTACGATTTATAGGGCAGGGGCAGGGATGTATTTATGTAGATAAATACTCATTGACCAACTACAGTTTGCCCCTTAATGCAATGGCCATTGCCCTACCATTATTAATGACTTACCTAATGTAATTATTGATATTTGGATAGAATCTCGAAACCGAATATGCAGCGTCCTTGACCAGGATGGCAAGTGGTTAGAAGGAACAAGCAAGAATCATCCAATGAGCCAAGCTGAAGGAACAAGCAAGAATCATCCAATGAGCAAAGTTGAATATAACAATCTGACGTCCGTATTCCGGACAGGGGATTTTAGTTATTGCTTTACCGGGAAATCTCGAGGTCAGGTGCTCGAAGTCGTCGGTAGGGTGGATTCTATTGTGAAGCGATCTGGGGTGAAAATCCCCTTGGTTAAAATTGAAGAATGTGCGCTGAAGACGGGTGTGATACAGACAGCACATTGTGCTTTTAAAAATGAGAAGATTTTCTTGCTAGTTGTTCCAAAACTAGGCAAGGCATCCTTGATTGGGCTTGGAACTCATATTCGCGCAAATTTTGTGTCAACGACGTTCTTGAAGGACATTCACCCTCAGTTTTATCCAGACTATATTATTGCCGTTCACAACATTCCCATTAATGAGAACGGAAAAATTGATGTGCCCCTAATATTAAAATACATAATGCTCCAAAATTATGCTTGGAATGGCAAATATGTTATGACTGAGGAGACTGTCATTAAAACTCTACATCCCCTGTGGAATTTTATAACCGGGAATAGAGAAACTTCTATCCACGAAGTTCTTAAAGAAAATTTTTATCAAATGGGTGGGAACTCACCACAAGCTGTGTGGTTCATTGAAAACTGTTTTTATCAACTCAATCTATTTGGATCAAAGTTGCACAATGAGTTTGAGGGTCAGATGCTGCGTACGCTACATGGGAGCACCTTTCACGGCCTATGCGTAATATTGGCCAAAGCTATAACCCAACAACCGTTGACGGCAAAGATAGCACTTGTTAGTGCAGAGACATTGGAAACCTACAAGGCAACAAGATCCTTTTGTGCACGTGAAAATGGGTTTGAAAACCCTTGCTGTGACTCAGTACCAGCATTTGAAGATTTGAATCAAGCTAGAAGTTTCCAAAACTTACTTTTTAGTTTAAAATACAATAGTAAATGTTTTCAACCGCAGTTGACACACAACCCGAGAATTCTCTGCTCTGTGGAGTACGACTTGCGCTTATGCGTTGATGCTAAGCCTGTTGTTTCTGTAACAGGTTAGTGTTTTTTGGTTGCTTCGACTTGATTTAATTTGGTACCGTACCGTAGTAAACGTTGTATTTTTTTTTTGTTTTTTTTACTCAGGAATAAATACGGAGATAGTCTTTGTGGGGTCCCATTCCGGTCAAATAATAGCAGTTGATTGCAACGAAATTCGAAACCGATTTAGGCAGCTTGGTCGTGTTGAAAACCATGCTGGTGTTTTATGGATGAGAGGACTTCCAGGCCGAATTGCAACTGACATCGCCATAAATCCTGAGGGTTCATTTATTTATGCAGGTACGTTAATAGGGAAGTTAACATTTTTGGTCATCAACTATAATTCTTCAAGTTAATCAGTACAGTCAATTTTTCTTCGTTCACTCGAAGGGAACTACCATACAGTACATTGGTTGCAGAAATAGTTACAAATAAATTTCTGAAAGCAAATCCCTCTAAGTTCCAAACCTTATTACTTCTAGCATTTTTGAATTTAGTTAAGGTTTACAAAAGATGCAATTGTGAATGATTTATCTGGAATTAACCTACAATTTTCAGAACAGGTAGTTGTCCACAAAAAAATTTATTCATCCTAAATTATTATTAATTTTAGGATGTCTTGACAAGAAAATTTACAAATTGTCCGCCATTGATGGATCTTTGGTCGGATGTTTCAAGTGCAGCGGTTCAATTTGGGCAAAACCGTCACTCAGCGATACAGGAGACCACCTCGTGGTGATGGATGACTGCGATTTTGTGTACTGTATTCGGTCAATGGTAAGTTATTGAATAAGTTGATACATTTGTTGTAACTTTTGATGACATAAAATTCCAGGGATTATTTTTTGTCGTATTTTTAGACTAGAATCAAATCATGAAAAGAAAGAAAAGAAGATGTTTATTTTTGTTTATCTTAATCCGTAAAGTTCTAGCGTTTAAAAGTAATTAGACGTAAACAATGAGATGGAATTTAATTTCGAATGTTATTAAAGTAGACTTAATATTGTTGCGTGGCAGCCAGCCTCTAGATTTAAGAAACTGAATCTGCGCTGAATATCTCCCCATGCTAAAACTGTACAAAATAAGTTAAACAAGATCATTTTTTAAGAAAGTATTCAAAGGATGGTCTTTTAACTCTGTTTCCTTAAAAGTTTCGTATCCTTTAAATTTTCGTGAGCTACATTTCTATTGAAGAAGTACGAAAAGTTTTAATGCTTTAAAATGCTTGCAATTTTGCAATGGAATTAATAAGTTGTATTGCATCCCAGCGGGATAACCGCTCATCACCCTTTTCAAAGGCTCGAAAAACTAACAATGCGAGAATTTCCCTTGTACTGAACTTTTTATATTACATGCGTCAAAAAATCCATCAAAAAATTAGAACCCAATGAACTGAACATCATTTTTAAGAATCGTCCAGTTGACGAAAAACACATTACAAGTAAAATCTTTGCATTGTAAGAACCTTCTACTGGCAATATTTATAATTTCAATGTTCATTTCGTCAAGGACCTTCAACTTTTGTGGAAGAAGGAATTTGTTTCGGGATTAAACTCGTCTATTTTTCCTGTGATCGAGTCGAGTAATGTGTTCATCATTACGAGGCAATACGGTTTGACTGCACTGTCAATAGAAGATGGAAGTATAGTATGGCCGTGGAAAGTCAGCAACAATTGCTGCACTTCGCCCGTTGTACTAGAAAACGAAGACGGAACGAAGGTTATTATTTGTGGCGCGATTGATGGCGTAGATTGTAAAGATGCTAAAACTGGAAGGACTGTACGTATTCAGACATAATAATTTTACAAATTGCTTCGTTAATTACTATGTTTCCTTTTTAATCGATGTCTTGAAACTACTGTTGTTTTCCCAATTAGATATGGCACTATGATGAGGAAGGACTATATCGCAAACCAGAATATCGCAAACCAGACTTAGGTCCTGTGTTTTCGCCTTTGGTCCATAATTGCCCTTTTTTGAAAAAGCCAGAAGTAATCGCAATAAATCCCGAAGGTCGAGTAATTAGGATTGACAATAGGGGAAACAAAATAAGTGAGATACTTATGGCTCGCCCAGACTGTTCACCAACTGTCATATGCATTGGAAGGAAGCTAATCCAGGATGGCCAAGAAAATATTTCAAGATCGTGTTGCCTGATGTCAAAAGCTCGGAAATATAACAATTTTGTGCTATACGGCTTAAATGAGCCATTTAGGGAAACTTGTCTGGCACCCTATAGAATGGATGATGAAAATTTCTCGATAGTAAAAAAATATAAAGATTCTCTAATCGTCGGAGGAAGAGACAACAAACTCCACGTATTCTTCTGTTAAAATTGTAGAAGAGCTTAGCTAAGAGATCCTAAGAAATCAGTTAATTAGTTATCCTACCAGGATGTACCAGGATGTAGTTTTAACTGGAATGAAAAATAATGCTGTTTGTGCTACAGTGAGAACAGTGTTGAAACAATTGCAGATTTGTACAGTTTAAGGTATTGATTTAATTGTAAGCTGTCTTTTGCTACAACAATCTATTATATAAAAAGCTTCGTTTCAGTGGGGGGTCTATGGGTTTTGAAACTACTGCACCTATAGGCAAACCAAAGGTACCGTT
>JAQGBU010000258.1:0-41765 GCA_034698605.1 Isotoma decorata
ATCATTAGTTAAAAAGAAATAAAAATTAGTTGAACTTTTGCTAATAGGATATTTCGAGGGTTGTTAAACTCTAATCGCTTTTTGGCCTATCTCTCTTAATGTGTGCCTTTCCAAAGCTGTGTGTGTGTGTCTCTCTCTGTAATTTGTAAATGTAAAGTGAGGCGTACCACAAGACCAGAATACTTAATCAAATCCCTCGAGTTAGTTGACACAAGCCCTTTTTGTATCATCCTGGTTGGTGGTGGTGGCATTATTGGTGAGAAGGATATTATTTGTGTGTACTGAAAGTAAGTAGCTCAACTAAAAGTGAAGAGGCTTCTCGACTCTCGAGTGAAATTCATATGTCAGCACCCAGTTGACTTCAATCTACTCTCATCCTCTTCCCATTCACAAGTTCATCTATATCTCGTCGACTTTCAAGCTTCCCTAATTACCTCCTCGTCACACACCATTTGTCACTGGCCGAAAAAACACAGTCCATATCCATCTGAATTTGTTACCTCTTAACTTATTCCATATAATTTTACTTCTTGGTTCATTTATGTTCAAATTTACTTGAATGTATGAGAGTACTTTGGCTTCTAATATTTTACCAACTGATTAAATCAAGGACGCTTGTTCATTAGAAATTTTTTATTTTCAAATGCTCTCAATACTAGTTTTTACAGACGGTGTTTAAATCACCATTGCTGAGGGAATTTATCTGAAAAGTAGAATAACCCAGTAGTAGTACTAGTTTGGCCACAGTAAATGCATGAGTAGCAGACATATAGACTTAGGGTTTAGTTTTAAGTATTTGGATTAGTGTTTTTTTGCTTGTTTTGTTACAGATCCATGAAAATATTATACGGCTCATTTACAGAGCTTAAGTACCTACCGAATGAATCTGAAAGATCAAGTTGGCCAGCGAAGCCAAATGCCAGGCGTTATATATACTTGTGTAATGAAACAACTAGTAAACGGAATGCGTGTGGGCTTAACTTGTTTACATTACCGCAAGGAATCTTTTCAACATAAGAGTTAAATTTGGTCTCTACTTTCATAGTTTGATCCTTTGGAATCGTTTTTACTGCTCTTTGGGATCAAAAGAACATCATATCGTATTTTCAAGGAAGTATGTCCATTCGTGAGTAAATAAAAGAATTCCCATCCAAATCCCATATACTCTAATAGAAATCCCTACTACGTAATCTAAAGCAGTTAACCCAAGTCTAGTAATATTACAATATATACAGCAATAAGGATTTCATTTAAATCTCAGCTTAATATAAGTTTGGTCCTTTGGTTACCCGGCGTCTTGATTTTTGGGTAGAATGAATACTCCGAAGAACAGAACAGACAAAAACAAAGAGTTGGCAGAGATTTTTAGTAGTTAGTTGTTAATAGTAGGAGTGGTGGTAGTAGTTGTTTATGATATTATGGAATGCGGACTTCTTGTAAGTATGTACGAAAAGAAGAATATGATGAATAATAATAGGATTGTTTGATGTTTTATGTGCAGTCGGTCGGTATGCATAAACTCTCATAATAATATACAGATAAAACAACAGAGTTAAAAAAAAAGAAGGTAAAAAGACATAAAAATCAGTTTCTTTCCGTCTGTCTGTTTTGGCTTTGACTAAACTACTCTGTCTTTCACTCTTTCATTTACTCTGTCAGATAATTGAAGTTCCTCTCACTGTATAGACCTGTTTACAATAGGAAACACCAGAATAAGCTAATGGCAAAACATAAAATCTCTTATATTACCCAAAATCACGAGTTTCCATCATCATTCCCAAAACTCAATTAATAATAAGCGTATAATGTTACCAGATTTGAGAGGAACTCACTTTAATGCTCGCTTGCAATTTGGCACAACCTAAGAGAAATGAAAGAGCCATCCCGTCATAAAATAATTTAATACCATTTGGCGAATATTGTCATATCACACGTAATCCAACATAACAGAGTGAATCCTTTAATGCTAATAATAATAATAAACACGTACATGGATTATTATTAATAGATGAAAGTTGTACAAGAGAACAGGTAGACAGACAGGCTCAAGTCACCGAAATTTCTTATCCATTAGGCAAATTACTACCTTTTATCCTGCATCGTGTAAAGTCACTAAAATTAAAGTCGGGTGTAGAATTTATACTACATTCGATCGTATCCAAACTACCCATATCAGTTTAAATATACATGATATTTTGATATTAGTATGCTTCCTGTAAGTCAAACTCTTTGTAGTAATTCTTCTTTTCAGGTAAGCTTGGACTGACTCTGATAATTCGTCTAGTTCGAGTAGTATCAATACTCCATTAAGAAGCAGTTTATTATTACTACACTGCTACACACAGGTACACAAGAGCATTATTATTAGATAGCTTCTCAATGCGTAACGTTACTTATGCAAAACTCATCAAAGTGAAATCAAAGTGAACCCTCTGCCGAGTGTGTTGTTGAATGATGTTATGTATTATGGCTATTATGTGTGATAAGAAGGGATAGAGAAATGTAATGTGGATTAATGATGAGATCAGGTAGTAGTGCAAGGTGGTACCAACACCACCAACACCAGCCTAGAAAGTTCACCCCTTCCAAAGAACAATTGATAGAAGGAGCCAGTCAAGCGACCGCCCGCATGCCCGACCAAGCGCTCTCACACCTTCATTATCACTTTCCTTGGTGAAAACCACTTTTCATCTAGTTCAATACTAAACCCAATTTATTAAGAGGATCAAACAAATTACTTTATACACTACTACTACTACTACTACTACTACTGCATGCTTCATCCTAAATTTCAGGGTGCTATGGACGTTAGAACAACGTGAGTGAAGTTATATGAAATGCCCCTGTAGTAGAGTGTACTGATAGCAAGATGTGGATTTACTTCCTCCCTTGCGTGATTTGGGGGCTGTAATATGTTATTCTAGTAAATAGTCTAGAGACTAATGGTCTGCCTTATGTGTTGTGAATGGGATATCAAAACCTATTATAAAGAGCATATGTGTGGGGAAATCCTTTTGTGGAGCTTTCGTCACAATGGAAGTCAATAGAGAGTGTTCAGTTGATGGGGCCCAAGTGAAAGCCCATCGTTCTTCTGTACAAACAGAGAGACAACACAATATGACAATAAGGCCAGCTCGTATTTCAATCCACTCTCATCCTCACTTTCTTCATACTCTCATCCACTTGAATGCTATTGATCATGGATAAAATTACTGTTTTAGCTTAGCAACCTAAATGCTCAACTATTCTTAGGTTCATAGGTACTTTCTTCAACATTCGGGTATGAGTTGACTTGGTTCGTGAAGAAGTTGGGATTTTGAGCTGGGATGAATGTCCAAAGGAAAAATGCATTAAGAATACTTATATATGTTTGTTAAAACCAATAAGTTAAAGGAAATTTAAGTAAATTGTGCAGAAATAGCTTTTATTTCATAATCAAATCAAAAGACATGTTTATTTTCTGTGTTTCTTTTGTATATTATTAACTAGATATTTATATTGTATATAATGGATACAAGACAATTGGTTTTTATTCGTACTGATGTGCCAGTATCGTATTATGACACTTGCATCGAGAATACAATGTTTCAATACTTAAATTTATCTGTAATTAGACTAAATAAATACTAAATATACCACACATCTAAACTGATTTTGGTAACTATACTAATCACAAACAATCTGTTTGGAAATAGATGTTTGAATACTTTGAACATCGATTGGTCAATCAACTACAACAATACCTACATAACTTTTGTAGATCTTCAGATTTATATACGTCATTCATACCTGTTTAAATGAAATTACATTAAATTAAATAACTAACCCAAATGACCAGAATTTTATACTTCATTTCATTACGGTTTAGATTAGAATACAGTCATAGGTAAAGCAACAGAAATGTAATTTAAATAATTCAATTAGTTCATACACTTAAATCTTTTACAAATAAATAACACTAATCTCTAAGTCCATTAGGTTCAAAAGTATTATCACAAGCTTACATTTCTAAATTGTTTGCTCAAGTTACAAAAAAGACTGATCTGATTTTGATATCGAGAATAATACTAGCAGACTGGGACTTTTTAGCGATGTTGCTTTTACTATGTCCCATTAATTATTTCCCTCGGAGAACTTAAACCCTTTTACTGCCTTATTAACAGAACTTTTAAACTGCTGAATTCAAACCTAAAACCCAAGATCGTTTTAAAGCTCCGCAGGACAAAAACACTATTTTGTTTAATAACTCGCAATTTTAGAGTACTTCTATTTTAGATGATTGGTTTTCCATTACCAAATAATTAAGAAATTCATTTGCCTTGTCCATTTGTGTCAGCAAAGGCTCTTAAATATGTCTATTACTATTAAATGATTAGCATTTAACTTTTTACTCTAACAGAAACAATTGATAGTTTTTAATGAATTGTTGCCCGAAAGGTTTATCGAGATCAGCAAATGACTTATGCGCTTTTGTAAGTATGGATGTTTACGTAGTAAAAGAAATCTGTGAGCCTTAAGTAAAACATATTTGGAACAGTTTTACTTCAAAGTTATCCAAATCGGTCGTAAACTGCAGTATATAGTTAGTAAATTGAAAAGTTTAAATGAAACTGCAAAAAATGTTAGTGCCGAAGAATGAAACGGCACGTGTGTTTTTACACTTTGTTGTAATCATAAAATAGGAAAAGGTTACAAGCGTTTTTGTATCTAATGAAAAAATGACGTTCTGCTTCCAAATTCTATCTATTTGATAATCATGCCTTGTCAGCAAAAGAATGTTATCATGAGTGAATATAATATTTCTATTATAGAATTATCTGATGAAGGACTTATTCATAACCCTGTTGACAAAGCATGCTCTTAGAATAATTACACAAACTCTTTACTGTTTATCTCTCAGAATTCAATAATACTAATCTAAGCCGACCAAATATTGAAACAGATGACTTTGCTCAAATTTTCACTTTCAGTGTAAATTTCATTGAAGGGGAAGGGAAAGAGAGTTCTAATGACATTAGAGGTTTACAGTATTACTCAAATGTTTACCCTAAGTGTATCTCCACAGTCAACAGTGTCATCTCATCCTCATCATCATCACTCAGTCAGGAGTCAGGGTGAAGTGAAATAGAAACTGTGTGAGAGACTCAATAAAAGGCTCACAGATTTCTTGGTTAAACTCACTAAAACTACATACTTATTACTTTTTAAAACCCTATGTACACACTGGTATCAGTTTTCTTGTCTTTTAAGCTACTTATAAGCCTATGATGAGGACTCTCTTTTGAATCTTGGTTGTATGCTAGAGTATTATATTAAGTACTGATGTATTAAGTAAAATTCCATTTACTTGTATTCAGATTTTGAACGGAACCTTTGTCCTCCGTCACTTTATTGGAGATCTGGCACTGGCACGTGTCCTGGAGGGGGTGGATAGGGTTTGCTGAATTGGAAAGGCCAACAGTAGTATGAATAAAATGAGTTGAATAGCAGATTGCTTGGACTCAAGTAAGGCTTGATCTCATCTCGATTATACACTACCTGTAGAACACAATGAGAAAAAAGCTGTGTCATTAGTGGGGTTTAAATTTTATCAAAGTTAAAATGCCTGGTTGAGTAGAATTTCAATTTTTCATTTTTAACTAGTTAAATTCTAAAAATTTAAACAAATCAGAAATCTTGCTGAAATATTCTATTAATTTTTTTGCATTGCTAAACAAGCATTCATTAAAAATACCTTATCGTCTTTCATGAGAATCTTTACTGCAACTTTTCTTGCTTGTTGAATTTGACATGGAGAGGTCATGTCTTGCTGAAGTTTCCGCTTAGTCTTGTACCTCCGATTTTGAAACCATATCTTAACCTGAAATAAAACATTTACTTTATTGATTCAGTCTCAATCATGCCCCTCAAGGCAATGTAAAATAAGAATACATTAAACAAATGCAAATGCCATTTTATGCTTTAAAATTAAGAAGGCTTTGTACATTCTAGAGATATTGAGTGAACAAAGTGAAGAGAAAAGTTAGGGTGCTGAGCCACTTTAAGCAGTGTGAAGTGGTGATTTATAAAATCCATATGGCACTTTATCACAAGTGGCTTTTATGGATGGAAGAAATGAAATGTACAATGTACAGCAACAGACAGATAAACAGGGATTTATATTCATCCTGCATTCTTATATTGTATATCGATAATAGGCTATATAAAGGACGGATTCGAATTATTCACACAAGTATCCTTCTTGCGGTATGAAAGAGTTTTCATAAACATTAAAAATTAGGGATTTTTTGTTACGCAATATGTTTAAGTTATCTATACAAGTGGTTTTGTGCTGGTATTGTGTATTTAATTGTTTTTCTGATAAATTAGAATGGAATCGTACAGATGGAAAGAATATTTGGGAAATTAATATGGAAATAAGTATTTCTGAACCCAGCCCCCTACCACAGCGTATTATTATGCATTTTAAATCATAAACTTCATTAATTATGTGATAAATAATAAAATGGTACATGGATCTCATGGGACTTGGGTACAAATTGCTATTGAATATAAATGAAAAATTGTGGTAAATTTTCATTTATAATTGTCCTAAACATTGATGGTAAAAATTGTCCTAATTACCTAAAATGTAAATGATTGCTAAATAGGATTTTTTCTCTATCGGGTTTCTGCAAACTGTGTTAACTAACCACTCATAATTTTAAGTGTATTTTGTTGAAGTATAAATTTTTTAAAACAAAAATCTGCCTAAAAATTAGAAAATAGTCGTAAAACAATTTAAAGAAATGCACGCTTTGCTTCATTTTTTCACTTATTTTTATTATGAAGCAACCACAATTAAATCGTTTTATGATGCCTAAAGTCAAGACAGATATCATGAAATGATATTACTTTCGCACATTTTTCAAAATCATTTATTCAAAAATGATAATTAATAATTCGCTGTAATTGAAATACTTCTCTTTTAATTCAGTGTAGTATAGGTCTGTTGAAAATTCGGCGATGAGGGATTATTTCGCTAAATTTCTTATTATTTTTTAAACGGTGTCATGCTAATTGATGAATTTACATGCATTTTAATAACGATATCCTTTTCGCCCTGGTAGTATTAACGCTTTATAAAAAATGTTTCTGTATGCAAAACTTGTATTGTGTTTGTGTACATTTCTTTGATGGTGTTTTGAAAAAATGTTGAAAAAGCAAAGCTACCTTAAATCAATTGAAAAAGCATATTAATACACTTAAAGATATGTCACTGAAGGAAAAACAGTTTGAGTATCATAACCATTTAAAAGAATAACTAGCATTTTTGAATAAAATTAAATATTTCACTATCATAAATACTTACTGTATTGCACACTACTTTTCAGCTTTGAAAATCTTTTCCATAATTTGAAGCCCTGCACTGGCAACATAGTCTTTAGCCAGTGTTCAAAATAAACCCGTAGACTAATCTACTATAAGCCAAGCATTCAGACTTGTGGAATGTGAGTGGTTTAGTTTCAATAAATTCATTTGTAAACAATTTCATCTTACCTGTGTCTCTGTGAGTTTGAGTGCCTGGGCAAGGTCGGCCCTTTCAGGCCCTGAGAGATATCTTTGGTGGCTGAATCGCCGTTCAAGTTCGTAAACCTGTTAATAAAATAGGTTTTGTAATTACTTATAAGTGTAGACTCTTGCCTTGACTCTAGCCTAGAACTTCAAGATACTTAGAATTCCATAAGAGATTATGTTTATGTTACCATCGAAAAAAATTTACTTATCAGAACAAAAGTTGTAGATTACAATTACAAATATTTATTTGAGTCCAGGGGTGTCCCTCAGCTTAAAGTAAGTTCGAGACTCAATGGTAGACTAGTAAAGTCGTGTAAGCGAATAAGTATCCCCTTATCAGTTGCAATTTTCTGTTTGAGTACCAGACTAATCTTAAGTGGTTGACAATTCAAGCATGTAAACATTTAAGTTTGCACAAACGATTTCAACTGAAAGACAAAGTAGCCAAAACATTCTGAACGAACTTTCATCTAATCAACAACTTTTAAAATGCTATGTTGATAGAAAAGTTTAATAATTTAATCGATGTCTTGTCTTTGTTATACCAATTTGAATTATTTTGATTTTATGTAAGTAAGGCACACACAGTCTAATCATAAAAGATGTAGTTGATGTGATACTTGAACAATATTTTAGACTACCTACTATACGGCAAGTAGTAAGCCAAATAAAGAAATGAAAGTAAATAATTTAGAGCAATTCAGCAGTGGTCTATCTTACTTTCAACCTTCATGAATTTAAGGTCTCATAATAATTCTCTAAACACAATATCGAACAGTATTTAAGTCTTTGGTGGAAATCAGTAAGAAAGATTCCTTCAGATATTAAAATCATTATTATTATAACGGTATTCGAGTTCCAATAAAATATATTCTTACCTGTGCATGAGAGAAGGCAGCTCGAGATCTCTTCTTCCTGGGCTTCATTTCACTATCTGAAAGATTCATAATTTCCCCATGTTAGCATTGGTAAATATTTCTAGACTTACATGACTTTAAATTCATTAAAATAATTTTAAAAGCCCATACTAGAAATAATCTCGGTTTACTGTAACATAAAGTATTAACTATTTTGCAGATTTTTCCATAGTATTTGAGTGTAAAGATAACAGAGTAATTTCAACTTTGTTTATAATTTATTTAGCTACTAATTCTACTGATTGGAAAAAGTATTTGAAATTACTCTTGGCAGACAATAGAAAATTTCTAGACAAGTCTATAAAGTACAAAGTAACAAGTATTGTAAGTCAAATCATATCTCAAATTTCTCACATGGATATTGGTATAATTTAATTAGCCTATTTGATAGAGTTCAGAATTTCCAGCTTGCAGTTTAATATACATTTATGCAAAATGATATTGTCATTTAACTACTATGTGCTATTGCAATTTAATTTTAAGAATCTAATTCATTTTAAAACAAACCCACCTTTGCTTTGGTGTTTCATCCTCATGTCGATTGCTTCCGCATCCCAATCAGACGGTCTTGATGAATTTTGACCATCACTTACATTATCAGTGTCCATCTGCTGATTTGAAAGAATTGTTGTCCACACACCATCAAAACTCTTATTGCTAAGAATGTTTTGAATCGAAAAGGGAGTTGATGATGTCTCGTCCTTGCTAGACATTTTGTTTCTATTTTTTTAAGCTAAGAATACCTAACTTTGATTGCACTATTGACTACTTGCACTAATTAAGGATGCTTCTGCAACTTCGTATTTGGTACTTAATTATAAATCAACAACGATGTTTTTAAAGATGAAGTCCTGTAGGTGATGAATGTTGAAGAAGGACTTGGACCTAATTTAGCACTTTTTAATCCACTTCAGATAGCTTTCACTCTGGTGAAAGTCTCTTTCCTATAAAGAATTCTAAGCCACTGAACCCACAAGGTCCCTGCTCACTTTGCTACAAAAACTTAAAAAGAAGCACTTACAATCCAAATTAGGACGGTCAATAGTATTCAGTATTAGTATTACACAGTTGCATTGTCCTCTAAATGAGTCACTAATGGCCCTCTGATTATCTTCTGCACTCGAGATAGAAAGTGATTTGGGAGCGATACCACAATAACCAGTGAGGGTTAGTCGGCTGATTGAAAATGAGTGAGATGAAAGCTAAGAAATCTCAGATTTAAAATGAGTCGAATAATATTATGCGGTCGAAGTATTGGATTTGGACAGACTATGTAAAACTATAAAACAACCATACTCTTCTGCATTATTACATATTACATTGTGCAGGATTAAGTATGAGAGAAAGGAATGATGGGTTTTATTTGATTTTTAGGACTTGTAGTCAACATATAGCAAGTTGTTCCAAAGTGCTAGAAGCAAACCTACTTGACTTCTGAATGAGTTGTCCATTCATTTGTACATATATCAAAGGTTTTAGAGCAATTTGAGACTCACATGAAATAATAGTCGTCATATTCTAAGAGTTTTTGGTCAGTCGTTGATACTAATATAAGTAGTAGTAGTACTAGTAGCATAATATGTGTCTGTGTGTAAATGTATGAGAAGATTATTGAGTAATGTGAGATAAGAGATGAGGTTAAAATTAGCTTTGCTTTAGTTTAAGATGGTGTGTAGTGAGAGTGTTTTTGTCCAGGGGTGGTACACTTGTGCCTTTCTGGTTTTGGTGATATGCTTACCCGGATTTAGTGGGCTGACACACTACCAATTCATGGCCAATTGCACCAAATCCATACTTGCGCAAAGGTATTAGAACCAACCAAAAATACCATTTCACTCTCTCTACTCTCTTTTACTCTTTACTTACTTCTATACAATATTCTTAAAAATCTCTTGATCCCTGCAACTCGTACTTTTTGTTATTAATTATGGTAAGGATTTTCCCATTTTATATGATAGTGATGTGGTGTAATATGTGTGATATTCATCTTTAAAACTTCATAACAACCTTTGGCGAAGTGAAGCTTTCTCTACGAATTCCACTTTACAGAAATAAGTAGTGTTTCCGGTTTCAGAACCTCTTGTAGGTTTTATAATTTTCAGCTTCAGTAAATTTTATGGATTCCTGGGTTGAGACAATGTTCAATTAAAGTAAATTAAAACAGCAATGGCTTTTTTACTTAAATTTCCTTTTTTTACTTATTGTGGTGACTTATCTTGTAGTGCGATACGAGAGCAATCAACTGATTTAGGTATTCGTTGGGTAAATTGGTTAGAATATTAGGCAACCAATAATTACAAATAAAGAGTCAATAGCTAATTTTTTCGAAGTTTGTACTTTTCGCGAATTTTTGCTTTACTTTATTTCCTGGCTAAGAACCCTTTTGGACTAACCTGCCTACATTTCAAATTGTTACCCCATTAAAAATTAAATCACCCCTAAATAACTCTTTATTCACAAACTTGTACAAATTCATACAAAAATTTCGCTTACACGTACCACCAAATGATTATGAATAAGATTGATCAAATCATAGTATGCTTAGTGTTAAAAATGTCTCCATTTTAAATCATTTCTGTACCGTTTTGCTCTGTTTCATTCGCTTCGAATATTCTTTACGAATTACACAAGAAAGGCCATTTCTAAAATACGAATACCGTAAAATATAAATTATACACAAGCATAAAATAGCTCTTGGCTGGCAATTTATTAAAAAAAAAAATGAATCCCCCCTCCCCCGCAATACAGGCCCTCCTATTTTGATATTTTGATAAAATGATTCTTTAGGGTGTTGTAAAATCATCAAATTGTTGGATTTTGTTGGATAAATTGTTGGTTTTAATACACATTTTATTTAACTTTGCCTTTAAACGACACGATCCAACGGGATATAACCCCACCCTTTTCAAAGGGTTGAAACCATAAAAACCAATATGGTTTTAATTGGAGTTTTACTGTAAAGGATTTTAATATTGTTTTTGCAATACAATCCTGCTGTAATTGACTCATGAAATCTAAAAAAAGGATGCTTAAAAATGCTAAAACCCTTTGATTGAGTTCATCTCGTACACCTTTGGATGCGCTTAGTATAGTAAATGATACTTTTGAAGGGTTTAAAACGTCCAATAAATGAATGAAGTAGTATTTCCCTAAAACATTTTTTCGTGGAAAACTACATAAAATTTTAGTTAGATAAGTATGAAATAAGGTATCTTTTATATACTCTGCTCTTCCCATATTCTGTATGAAGTGACGAGGATTTGGCTGAGTAATCTTCAGAGCGAATACTATATTATGTGAAAACCTCGTACATTATTGTGAGTAAGGTCCCCTCGGCCGTGTCATGTCAAATTGCCGAATGCATTTTTCCGAACGCTATAATGCCGAATTTTAAATGCCGAATGCATTTTGCCGAAATTAATTCTATGCCGAACATCATATTGCCGAGTTAAATTAAAATACGCAGCATTTATAAAAACATCAGAATCAAAATTTATCAATCTTACAAAGCTATGCCTATGGTTACACCTGTAGTATACGGTGTTGCCTTTGAACCTGTATAAATACCCATCAAAGGATACAAAATCCTTTCCCCTTCCAGGACTTGGAATATATCCAGTAATTCAATCGATAACTTTTTTTTATTCATTTTTTAAAAAGTTTTGAAAGAAATGAGTATGTACACTCTGAGTAAAGTTCACTGCGAATACTAATCATATTTACAGATCATGTTTTCAGATCGGGATCGCATACCATGTTCGCAAATCGTGTTCGCATATCCTGTTCGGTTATGATAACAATTCGGCAAAAATTATTTAGGCAATACACAAAGTCGGCAATATACAAAGTCGGCAAAACGACTTCGGCATTATAGCGTTCGGCAAAATGGATTCGGCAATTTGACATAGAACCCCCCTCGGCATTCTCAAATTTTAGAAGCGAAGATCGTATCTGTTGGTTTGCTAGAAATATTTGCGGAGATACCATTAGCTGTAACTTTTTGAAGTTGAACTGGGCAGATATAGGTAATTTACTAACCGAAAACTGGAATTAGAACTCCACGAGGAGAGTTATTTTTTCAAACCAGTGTAGCCAGCCATGGGGAGTTATTTAAGGGGGTTCTAATTCGGGTTTTGATTTTACGTAATTATTATTACAGCTTATAGCTAAATTAGCACTAGCTTTACAAATTTTGGAATCTTCTTATCTTATTTTTATCCGTATACAACATTTTTAGTAGTTCTCTTCTAGACTGCATTGTTATGTGTTTTAGAAAAACAATTCATAAACCTGTAACAAAGATATGTTAAAAAGGACCAAAAAAGAAATGATTAAATTTACAATGCATTATTCAGATTCAAAATCATACCAATTCGTATTTATTAGAAACGTCTGTATTCAATCTCAATCTCAATCTCAAAGAACGTATGCGAAAAATAGCACAATAATAAAGTTAGTTTACAATATACGGGGGTTAAGCTTCTGGTCGATTGTATTGAACTTTCACGCATAACAATATATTAAGACAATTACAGTTATGCAATTATCAAATAAAAGAGTTTTTTGTAGCCCGAGCCTAGGGATTATGAATTTGGCATGTCCGTCTGTCCATCCGTCTGTCCGACGATAACTCAAGAACGCTTTAACCGATTTGGATGAAATTTTGACCACACCTCTCTTACCCAAAGTAGGAACAGAGTTCGAAGATGGGCAAAGTGGGTCAAGTGGTTTACTCGTGGGGGCCGAAAACCCCCACTGGTCATGTAAATTAAGCTGCTTTTCTAAATCCATCATAGAAAGCTGAAATAGCCACGTTATTTGAAGCCTTAAATCAAATTTCATTTTTTTGGGAATTGAATGACCCCACAGGGTGACCCCCACTGATTTTTGAAAGTCAATGTAGGAAGCTGAAATTTGGCATGAAGTTGAGAATAGCAATGTTGCATGAAACCTGAAGTCATTTTTCAAAATAATTGCCAAATTCAATGATAAATTTCAAGAACCTTCATTAGCCCTAGGCTCGGGCTTAACGAAGTTGCACAGGGAAGTTATATTTAAATTCAGTACTTATTATTTATTACTGCAGAAGACCCCGAGTTGGGTAATTTTTCATAAATAGAAGTAATAGAGTCCTGGAAATTGCTTAGTCCTATGATGTTTTGTATTACATCTTGGGATGATATTTTATATTAATAGCAATGAAAGGTTTACCCAATACCATTATTCGATTATTTGTATCCTAGATGAGGATTTCATTGTAATTGAACTTCAAAATTCTCTATTTCTTCTCAACTCTTAAAATTTCTCGGAAGTATCAAATTTTCAGGAAACTTTCATCCACCAAATGAATAATTCTACTGAACTCTTAATTAACAATTGAAGAATAAAATAAAAAAAAATGATTGAATCGTTAACATCATAGTAATATTAGTTCTACCGTACCAGAAATCTTAAATTCTAAAATTCAAAAGCATCCAAACTAAATCGCATTCGAAGCAGGCAGAATAAACGATGAGGGTGGTGGTGCAAGAAGCTGTAAATTACCCCCCATAAAATTATGATGAGTTTCATGACTACTTTCTACAATTGGATGCTCCTTGCTTTGATTCACAGATACAGAAAATTCATTAGAAATATAATTTGGACCAAAGCAATGCTGATACTGATGTGAAATGAACCCTAAATGTGAATTTAAATTCGAATTATGCAAAGGTAAACTACTTCCTTGTGGACATCCACTAATACTACTACTGCTATTTCCAAAATTTCCACATATTTCTTGTTGACTGTGAAAAATCCCATACGTAACAGATGACGGAGCGTTATTATTATTATGATTAGAAACAAAAGGAGTTCCACTTATTTTGGAAGGATTTGGTAAAGTATCACTAACAGCGTTATGATGGTAGTAACTGATGCTGTTATTATTACTACTGACTGGGGGTGAAAGGACACATGAGTACTTCTTGGATTTGTATCGACGATTCTGAAACCATATCTTGACTTGATTTGGAGTTAACTTGAGCTGCCTTGCAAGTACATCTCGTTCATTTGCTGAAAGGTAGCGTTGTTGCTTGAACTTTCTCTCCAGTTCAAAAACTTGTGCCTGGGGATATTGAATAAAATAGGAAAATCAGATATAGAATGGTCCATTAATCTCGTGTCTCAATTTTATTGAAGTCTTGTAAGCAATTTTTAAAACTGTGCTGTGGCTGGGCTTGAGGTGAGATTTCTGGGCGTTTTGGAGTGCGTCCCAAGCTGTGGGGTTGACTTTTGGAAAAGATGGTGATGGGCATTTTACCTTTGCAGAATCATTTAAAACCTTCTGGAATATGATCCCTGGCTACTTTAGGGGAACTGCACGTCCTCAAAGGTCACCTCAAGCCCATTTAGATTACCTAAATTACTCAACGAATTAAGAAAATTTGGGAACGTAATTAATGGATGGGTCCAAAAGAAGGGTATGAAAGTTAGGATATGAAATGAAAAGAAATGCAACTTGAATCTTTGTTCATGCAAGCGACAACTTGGTTTAAAAGCGTGTCTGTCAGTTCCCCCTGTCTAAAGTTTGTTCATACAAGTCAAGAGTAAATATGTTGGGCAATCGTCATGAAACTAGCTCACTAGAGACCCTTCAAACAGCTTTCAACACCGTACGCAGCAGTTGTTCAAATCTTAAACTGAGCTTGATAATCAACCTTTTGAAGTCCTCATCTCCTCATTCTCAATGCTGGGGTTTCTATATATTTTGTTACAATGCATGTGGATAGGGGTAGCTGTGTTTTTTAAGCTTTATTTTACCATACAAAAAGTTGAAAATTTAATTTTATGAATAAATTTAACTAGTAATTAGATACAATGAAATTTCAAAACGTTATTTAATCACTGTTACGTATGCCTTGTTAAAAAATATCTTAAACTCCCTAAAAAGACTGGTTTTATACTCTGAGGCCTTGAGGCCCTTGTATTTTGCATGCTTTTTTATGTTATAGAAGAGAAATGTTTATAAATAACTAGCAAAAACTGTAGAAATATCCGATTTTGTTACCCTTTGTTTAACAAAATGTAACAAACCTTCGACCTTTTTTACATTTTATACTTTTTGAGGATGAAATTAAAGAAATAACATCCTTTGTGCAAATCGTTCAAGTACCTTTTTTCTACTGCTATTTACAGTAAAAATAATGCTTGACTGTATCACTAATTTTAAAAACAAAAATTATAAAAAATGCAGAAAGGACACTATCACATCAATAAAAACTGAGAGCACAGTGTAACATGTTATTAATTATAATTACTAATCTTGTATGATTTTTAGTAGCTTATTTTTCTGTCAAGAATTCTTCTGAATTCAAAATTAAGTTTAACCAAACCGAAAAATGGTTTAATCAAATCACAAATCTTTCCAAGGGACTCTAAAGCCCACGTCTTATCATAAGACCCAATGCAGTGCATAAGTTCTGTCATGAAGTCATAGTAAGCCCTAACCGTCGGAACTTCGAACCTCCAACAAAGTGACATCACGCAGATAAAAACGAACATTCCAAAGCTTGGAAGCTTGATTTTTATAAGGCACACCTCTTGTTTAAGCCCTCATGAATCAGATGGGCCACTCTGATAAGTTTGGATAATGCGTGATCTTAGATAAAGCCACTGCTTACCTACATGATGCTTTTCGAACACAATAATATAATAATAACCCCAACCTACTTGCATGATACAACATATATACACACTAGCATCTCACATATAGTTAATTGCACCGCACAAAGCAATTTAACAAAACATAGAAATCATACCTGGGAGAATAAGACCCTTGGTTTTCTCTTAGATTTAGTGGAACTGTTAACAGAATTAGACGGGTGGGACTCCTTCTTCCCTTGATGAAAGCTACTATTATTATTACAATTGCCTGGAAGGGAGTCAATTTTGTCACCTCTAAAACTTGATTTCGATCCACTTTGATCTTGACAAGGAAGCTGATTTCCCATCCTTCGTCCATTATGTACTTCGCCTCGCTAGATAATACCATTAAAACATAGAGGATATTATTAAAAGTTGATGATCGAAGGCCAATCATCGTAAATTAATCCATCACTTTGATCAATTGCTGTCTCCCCTGATTGAGACTTCGATGTATGAATGATTCTATAGAGTTAAATGCTCCTGGCTGTAACTTTCATCATGATTATTATTATATTATTATTATACATTTATCATGCCAATGTTGATACATTGCATTATCAGTTTTCTTCTCTTCAATTTCGTGCAAAAGAGCAGTCTCGTTTTTTAAAATAAAAAGTCGGAGTAGCAATTACCCTATAATAATTTGATAATTAGGGCTAAAATCGTGCTCTAGGCACCTGACGTTGGAATGCTAGTTTGGCAGCTATTATTTTTTAATCTTTCAACGTTTAACCACACACTGATGAGGAGAGAGAAGTCGGTGTGATCAGAATTATATTATTATTGTAATTAGGAGTCTGTGTCTAATGATCATGCAAACAAAATATTAGAAGGTTTCATCCCAAAAAGGTAAAAATCTGCAGAATGAATATAAGTAGTGTAGTGCAATAGCGTGACACACAGTTTTTAGGTTTCTTTTATTGATGGCAAGGGTAATAGCATATGTAGTTTAATGTGGTCCAATCTTTAAGCCACTTGCAATTGATTGTTAAGATAAACGCGAACATTTTTCTTTAATTTACATTGATAATTATAATTTTGATTGCTTCTGAATTTTAATCCTGAATCTTAGTACCTACACCACACTTACTTAAGAAAGTCGTTTCATAGACTAGATTTATCAATAATATCTTTAAGAGCTAGAGTTAATTACCGTGAGTTTAGTTTGCCTCACTAATACACATGCATATATTAAACGCAGTAATATTAATTAAGGGACACGAAGGCATAATGATTATACCTTTGAGAATCCAAGAGTAAAATCCGGTGAGAAAGGAGAACAAAGAGATGTTAAATGGGCCAGATGGGGTGACGTGATAATTGATTGATTCTGCGGTTGGTTGTGATTATTTGGATTTCTGAAAAAATCCATAAAAGTTGCATATTATTAGTCTTGTAATTATACTAACCTTTCACAATCAAGATAAGGTCTTTAGGCTTTTGACACTTTTGACAGAATTCGTTAGACATTACGTGACATGATACAAAAAAAGAAGGAATTCGACTACAATTTTTGCACTCTTCAATCACATATGTTCATCCATAATTCGAAATAGTACTTTCAAAATTACCAGTTAATTCAACAATGCTAAAACATCCATTCAGATCCAGTGGGAAAAAATAGATTTAACTAAATAACTTTTAGTCCCAACCCACCATAAGTCTACTGAAGTGACTGTAACAAATCGTAAAAGTTTCTACCATTCCAGATCAATGAATCCGGATCAAATCGAATTAGAAGGGTAACCCTAAGGGTAAAGTAAACTACTGTCGTCTAACCAGTTAGTAAGCTTATTAATGAGTTCATATCATAAGGGTCGGTTCATTTCCAATGGAAACAGTCGCTTTTGATACAACTTGATGAAAGTCTGTTCCTTCCTGTCTGTTGCTCTTATTATTCCCTATACTTACAAAATTCGTAATTTATCTCCCGAAGCTAAAGAAAACCCTGTGATGTGATGATGAGACCACGCTAAACCATAATAAAATTCAAAATATACCCATTGACATAACATACACACACATGAATTCAATCTTCAATTCAACTCAAAATAGTACAACTTCTTTAATATGTAATAGGATTAAAAAGTGAGATTTCAGAATGATAATAAAATACCTCTAAAGATAAGTTAACTGTAAGTTGATTTTTTTTAAATATTATTTTTTTTTACAAATTTACCCATAAATTGCGTTGCTTGGATAATCATGAATGAAGCATGAGGGATAACTGAGATTACTATTGGTTGAAAGGACATTATTATTACTACAAGACTTCTGAAGAATATTCCCATGAGGTGATGGAGTAACATTTAAGTTAAGATTATTTATTATCATTCCATTAGTCTCGACATCACTTGACCAAAAATTATCCGAAGATGTTGGCTCTGTCGTTATTATTGTTTGTATTGAATGGTCGGCTTCACGAAAGGATGGTACCATTTTACTTTGAATAGTGAAGGTGTACAATATCTTTGTCACTACAGTAATCAATAGATGAAATAAATGTCGAAAAAACCATTGATGGGAAATCAAGTGAAGAAAGTTGGGATGCCTAATTTCTTATTGGAATCACTGCACAAAGAAGTAATGGCCATCAGATCAATTACTTTTTGTGTCCTCAAGTAGACACTCTACCGAAAATAATTGTTAGAAATTTATTTCATAACGCTTCACTCCATTCTTACTCTCATCTTGAGATCCTTTTTATGACACTATTTTCCTTTTATTAAACTCTAAAAGTGACTTCACTTTTTGGCTGTTTTCTTTTTTAATTTTTGCTGGAAGAATTGGGTCTCTTAAAGATGTGAAACTAATCTGAAGATTCAAGTAGTGGCTTGATCAGAATTAATTTTCTCACGATCACGAAAGTATTCACTATTAAAAGCAACGAAATATGGTGGAATAATGTTTAAAACTATTTTTCAGGCACAAAATAGTGTTCAGGGATTCCAGCGATGTATTTAAAAAAATTTAAACCATTTGGTTTGGAATGCAAATGACTTCTATGAATTTTGCCTTGAATTACACAATATTTATTTGAAATAAATAGTCTGCGAGTGATACATGTTGATTTTACGTTTGTTCATCCATGTCAGTTTCTTCCTGATCTTAGACTTTACCAGACCACCACACATAACCGTCTTTCCTTTTAGTAAAATAAAGCATATTGCCTTAGTTAATCTGTGGCAGGTCAATAAAAAAATTTTAAATCACACACGAAGTAAGTCGTTTACATTCATTCTGTTAAGAATTATTAGAGAGACCTGAGTTGATTCAGAGAAATGCATGGAAATATTATGCATTTGTGTTTAGAAAAATTTACAAGCTAATCTGAACGGAACTTCCAGAAACATATGTCAGATTGAAATTGACTTTTAACTATGTAATCTCAGAGCTGAATTTCCGAAGTTGAGTGGAATGTCTGAAAAAAATCTTGTAAAATAATGATGCACATATAAGCATGGAAGCAATGACCATTTTTATTAACTTCCATAAACGATACTTTTAAAGGATTCTGACTGTTTACTTCAAAAATGAGCTATATAACTGATAAGTTTTTTACAACTTGGATTTAATAGAAAACAAAGAAATACAAGCTGCATTTGCATAAAGACTTGCGTCTTTACAATGAACGGTTCAATATTTTCTTATATGCTTATTAAGCATAAAAGCAATTAAAAATTGTTCCTTTAATCGTCATCAAGTTAGGTCATTTACAAATTAGTAAGCTAAAATGCAACGCTGAAGAAGGAAGATGCATTTTAATTTCATTTAGAGATCCACTACTGTATTTAAATAACTTAAGTACTCAATTGACACTGACTGACAGAACGGAGGATTGGTGTAGTATTATTTTGCTGCATAATTTTGCTGCATTTTTATTTCCAACAAAATTGCATAAGCTTCAAAATGGAAGTAAGTTCAGAAGAAAAAGTAAAAATGCAACAAAAATTATATTGTGACATGATGAGCAATTTTATATGTAATTTGTACTAAATGCGCTTGTTAAACTGTCATTTGGATTAGTTCAGCCTATCAATCAGATTTGAAGGCAAATTTATAACAAAAATAAGATGTAAAGCAGCATTTGGATAAGGAGATACGTAGATAGAATCCCTAACATTAAAAATTCCTGTGTAAGCTGGAATAAGGAAAAAGGACTGGATGATGTCATAAGCTGGAATTTGAGTGAAAGAAAACAGAGACATGTAATTAAGATATGCCGTCATGTTAACATTTAACATTTGCCTTTCAGTCAGTAGTGTAAAAGTTTAATAAAATGAGAAAAGGGTAGAGCGCATCTCATTTAAATAAACATTTATTCTCCAGCATAATTTTTGTGTACATTTTAAACAAATAATTTATCAAAATTTTATCTTTCCTACATGTTGGGGATTCCTTATTAAAAACTAATCAATCACAGCCTGTGGTGGTCTGTTTTTTAATTTTTTGCATCTTGTTAGTTCCACTCTGAATCTTCCAAACTCAATTTTACATGTTTCTTAACAAATTACAATTTTTCCTTTTTTATATTTGGGGAATTATTTCTGTAGGAAGTTTAGTAAAATAATTTAATATTTGAAAATTCTGTTAAAGCAAAAATTTAAATGAAATTAAAAAAAATAGTTTATTCTTACTAGAACATTTTATATGGTAGCAAAATATTATTTAGGGAATAAGATAAGTCTAAATTATTTATTGTCAATGTTCCTCTTAGCAGGTAATTACCTAATAATCAAGTAATAGATTTATTAAAATAGTAAGTAACGTATTGTTCCTTGTAACAATATTCTAGCTTGGAAAAAAGAATTTATTCATTTTACTTTTAGTTAACCTTTGTAGTTAGGGTTGTTATGCTGAAAGTGGAAGCAAACGAGGGGGAATTTCCGTCACACTTTCGGATATTTCTCGGAGTTTAATTGACCGGTAAAAGCAGATTAAGGAATAAACGCTTCATTAATGCCCCTCGTCGATAAGCTTCCCGTCCTTTCTTCTTCCAAACATCCTTTCCATATCATTTTGCAGATGCACTAGAATATCCACAATAGGTATTAAAGTCATTAGAATGGATATACTCTTTTCTGAAATGAATGCGCAAGGGAGAGTTGTACTTGATTAGTAGTAAAAGGAGTCACCTATCTTCTTTGATGCAACAGTACTTTTCACTGATTGAGCTTCTAATCGAGGTATCGAGGCCATATAGTACTCCTGTGGTAGGAGTTTATGACCCCTTATGTTGACAATATTGTTCTTCGTTTTATCCCATGATAGCAATAATAACGCATATACTACAAATTAAATCCAGATGTGCCCTTAATCATTATCGTGTACAATTCTCATTTAAAAAAATATTTTAACTGATTTTTTTATTTTGATACAATAAGCATTTAAAATTTTAAAATAATAATCCGGGTAGTTCACCATTTGAAATAGTCCAATTCCCAACGTTCAAAAATTTATCCCCAACTTGAAATCCCAACGTTCGAGCTGTATTTGAAATGAGCATTTATTTTTCCAATTCTATTTAAATGTTATAAGCTTCTTTGTGTACAACAGAGGCTAATGCAATCTTGAAACGATAAGACGCAATAAATGCATAAAAATACAATCAAACGAGGCCTTTAATCATTCGCAGATAAAATAAAATAATGGCTGTTTTTATAAAATTGCCAAAGGAGACTGAGATTTTTGTAATTATGTTATTTCTCAAAGCCAATAAAAGGACGTGAAATACCGCCAGACCGTAAATAGACTTTCATTTCATCAATAGGGAAAAAAATCTTTGAATACGAAGAAACTGTCTAACGATAAGCCTTTTAGTTTCACAAACGGAAAGAATAAATGGAGTTAATTGAGAGTGAGAGTGAAAAAAGGGAAAATATATAGCATTTTATTATTGAAATAGTATCTAAACCGAAGACGGTTTTGAAATGAGATTGTAGAAAAATAGGCTGTCAGGGCTATTAAGCTGAACCCTATAACAAATACATACACCGTCTATGAAGTGGCATCCCATCCTTTCTCTTTTGGTACTTGTTCCCTCGAGTCTGCCTCTTGTGTTTTTAAATGACTTTCGTGGAAAGTAATAAGAGAGAAAAAGTTATAGATAACGAGCACATCTGAATAATAGAAAGTGGGAGAAAGTTAAAAAGTGCTGAGCTTAAAATTAAATGGAAAGGAAAGGATAAAAGAATTTCTGTATCTTTAAACAACTATTACTTTTTTCGCCTCTTCACCGGTAAAATGAGCAATATTATTATTTCTTAGAAAAGTCCCGTAGTAATACCTGAATAATAATGTTATTGCTACCAGCTATGAATAGACATAGTGTTACTAGTCAACCATTATTAAGTTGAATGAAAGAATGTTTTTATAAACTTTGTGATTCAAATTTAACACAAGTTTTGACCCATTATTGATACAATATAATGTCCTAGCACACAGTAAATAGTATTTTGAGGTCTCCTACCTTGAGGACTATGTATTTTAAATTTTTGAACCTGAATCATAAAACAAAAGGCTCATTTACCCTTTTACTCTTAATAAAATTCCACACCGTGATTTACTAAGAAATTTCCTTGAACGCTCAACGACTTGGAAACAAGAAAGCAAGCAATAATAAAAAATAGGCAAAGTCACTCAGTTCAGTTTTATTAAGAAAAGAGAAATTCCCTTTCAATTGTTCCATCTGTCTCTCACTCTCTCGTTTTTTATTCCACTCTTTGAATGTAAGCTTGCCTCACTCACATTCAAATCGAATGGGAGATCTACGACAGTCTATATTAATATATGCTAAATAGGTCTATTTAGTTTCCTAGCTAATACTAAAGTGAAAGTCTAGTGGGGATTCTGAATTGTATTGCTAAATCTATAAAAAAAAAAGTAAATGTTAGCAAGAATAAGTGGTACAAGGATAGTTTTGTGTAATAGAAAAAGCATGAAGAGAAATAAATGAACAAGAGATTCATTCGTTTTTTCCTACCATTACATTACCTACTTCTACTACGTATTTTGTAATAAAAGGGAAAAGAAAAAGCATAACAAGTAGGCAAAGCAATCTCCATTCCAATAGTGAAAGACTCATTGTCCTGTTTTTTTAACCGTTTGAGAAACACGCTCACCAACGTAATAGAAAAAAAGCCCTAGCTTACTCTATTGGCGAAACGAGGAATAAATTGAAATCTGCATAAAATTTATGGTGTCTCGAAGGTAAAAATGGTAATAAAAATGAAAGGAGACTAAATCCTCTGAGTAAATTGAATTGCAGAGAAACGACTTCAATTTAAAAATGTCGAATTTAAAGAGTCAACTAACTTTTTCCATTTTTTCCTCTCTTCTTTTGCCTTTTCCCCACTACTTTTCTCTTTAGATGGCTTTTAACACTTTAACACTTTCTGATTGCGGGGAAACCGTATATACACTTATCTAGTAGGTGGACAAGAGTTGGTAAATTGAATTGAATTTATTTTAAATGTCTTTTCCCTTCGTTCACTGGCAATTTAGTGTATGTTATATTACATTATATTATATTATGCGTGTGTATAAGAAGTAAAAAAAGAAAAATAATAGGGAAAAAAATAAGAAGAAAAGTTTGTAAGGAAAGGTATAAAGTATTCTATAGAGGAATGAGGTATGAACGGGTTGCTGGGTTGAGATGGTGTAATGATAGAGGATGATAATAATATAATGGTAATAAGGCACTTGGTAAGTAATACATATTATAACTGTTGGTCCTATTACAAGTACTCCAAGAGTTTGAGAGAAATGCAAGCAAGCATGCTGCACATACTTTTGTTACAAAGGGTGAAAGTAGTGTATGAATATAGGAAGTGTGCACTTGGTACTTGGCAGTGGTGGTGGTGGTGTTGAAGAGGTAAGTTGGACTTGAAGGGATTTGTGCTTCAGAAAGTCTGGAAAAGCCGAGTGAAACATAAAAATGTAAATATGGCCAATCTATTTTGCATCCAAAGTTCCGGGAGCGCAACACTTTTAGCTACGGAAATTGCGTCTCCTCTCACTCTCTACTTTTCCCTGTATCCTTCGTCCATCCATCCGTCTTTAAAAAGAATGAATTCTCTTCCCGTTTGTTCCCTTTTCCATATTGGAGGACTTTGAAGGGATTCTTAAAGAGTTAGAGGTAGCAGTGGTGGTGGTGATGATATTGCTACTCCTGGTCTCATCTCCTATTATATTGTAGCAAAAGGAAAATTTAATGTTGCTTGAGTAAAAGATGTATGAGAAAAGGAGTGAGTTAAGATTTAGATGGAATTATATTAGCCAGGCATTATTATTACTATTATTCCCTGAGAAAGGACTCACATTTTGCCTATTTTACAACGACTTCCTTCGTAATTTATCCAACGACAACCCAAGTTAAATCAACGCCTTGCCAAACTTTCCCCTCTAATCCTCAAGCCATCCCTCTTTTCTCGCATTACCATTATTATTATTATTATTATTGTATTATTATTATTATCATATTATACTAGGTATTTTATATTCTATTTTATTATATTGTAAATTTATATTCTACAACAATGTCATATTTTCAAATCTTTTCAACTTGAGTAGTACAACTTGCTGGTTTCGAGTTTATTCGCCTCTTTACTGCCCATGGAGATTATTATATGAGTGTATATTATCTTGAGATGGGATTTGGAGTGAAAATGCTTGGAAAAATTGTACTCAGGTTTATATGTATGTGGTGACGTGTGAACATTTCATGGGCAATATCTTTACTCTACACTTATCATTATGGTCATTTATTTAATAATTTTACAATCTTTTCTAGTCAACTTTATTAATATTTTGTTTTATTTCGGAGATTTCCTGGGGCTAGGTTTACCTCGGGAGAATAGCATTATTATTACCTTTTTGCGAATAAAACGTATTGTTATTATTGTATTGCTAGTAGGAGTTGAATATAGTGGATGGAAGACAAAATTCAATCTTTATCTATATCTTGGTTTTGATTAAAAGAAAATTGCGTCAAGTTTAGCTTTATTTTATGGTTATCATTTAAATATTTTATGAGTTGTAACATTTATTTGTATCTTTACACGTATGTGTTACAGTGGCATGATAAAATTTTGAAGATATTGAATCAAATACCATTTTTTATAAGGCTCAAGCTAAAAGCTTTCACTGTCTCATCATCCAGTTTTTCCAATATTATTAATATTTTCTATTTTTATTACCTAATATAAACAAGTTCCCAATACATCCTCATAAAAAACTCTTTTAATTGAAATTAAGCCAAAGTGAGGAAATTCAAGGTAATAAACATGCTCATTTACTTTTGCAAACGCCTTATTAAATTTCATGTGAAGCTACTAGGAATAAAAGGTAGGTAAAATGTACTAAGCATGCTAAGTAGCCCCATCGACAGTTTCATTATATACTGCTAATCATTACTAACTCTATTACAGCATTGTTTGACGATGCTCAAGATTTCCTCATATCATAATAAGAGTTTAATTGCAAAATGTGAGAAAGGAAATCAAGGTGATGGAAGCAAAACGAGCCTGACGAATGACTTATAATTATTTGGAGTTGATAATAAGTGGGTGTGTAAGGATAATTACTCCAAAATTGGCTACTGTACATCACAAGTTAGATTGGACAAGGCCTGTTGGCTAGCTTAGTGGAAAATAATATTATTATATTATTACATATGTGAAAGTATAATATACACCTTGTTGTTCTTCTGTATTAACCACAATGCTAAAGCCCTTACTTAAATACTATTTGCCGTCTGGTTGGATAAGAAAATTAATGAATTGGAGGGGAGAATTGGCTAATGATGGGATAGGGACTTTAATACTGACAAACTGGTTGAATGACAAGGCGCCTAATACTTCTCTATCTTAAGATATACTTACTTAACAATATTCATTCTTATTAATTTAACCCTTCTATTTTGTCAAAGTATTGGATTAACGAGATAAATGCTACTCTCTTGAATATCAAAGACTCAAGGTAGACAATCGAATTCCGTTTAAATTTCATAGATGCAGTAATTACACGAGTTGAATCTATTTAAAGGGTTATTTCATAAGACTGTGTAATATTATGACTGTCAGATCAGTTAACAAAAGTTGTCACAAAATAGACTAATGATTGGATATCCTTGAAAAGGTATTATCACCGAGTAGACTTACACTTAAGGAAAGTTAGACAGAGACAATTGTGTAGACTTGCCATTTTCTAAAATGAGAAATAAGAAAAATCCAAGTCAATTTTAATTTGAAGTAGAGCTTGAAGAAAACCTGTAATTCAAACGTACTTATTAAATGCAATGCAAACCTGTCCGCCACCTGCTAATCTTACCATTTTAATTGTTCCTTTTCATACTAGTGGCTCATGGATAGAAGAATCCAATTAAATCTTTGTGTTTCTTATAGTAAATTGTCAACTGGCTCAATTCCCGTGTTGTGGGGCCTTCAATTGTCAATCTGCAATTTTGATAAAATGATTTGATGCTTTTTGAGAAATTATTTTTTCTAATTGGAAATGCAATAACTGTCTATTATACTTGGTATCATTTATTTATTCCTAAAGGATTCATCCGTAGGTTAACAAACTGAAGAATAGATAAAAACAGTCATCAACTTGAAGCGTCCTATATTGTTAAGATATCTCTGTTATTATTTAGTAATTTGCAAAACATTATCTTCTGCCAACAACGAAATTTCTCAATAATAAAACCAAGAAGGTATAAACACACTATAAAATTTAACATATTCATCTGTCCAAATCAATAAATAAGAAATTATGATTATGCTTTGTCATTATTTATCAACATTATTAATAAACTTGAATAGAGTCTGGACGTCCTATTGCATTAATGCTGATTGATACAATAAATTATAAATTGATGAGTCACACAATACCTCCAACTATAAATTAGAATCTATATTTATTCATGAGGTTATTATACCTTCGGAAAGGAATTCATTACTCTTGGCTATCTAAAAGAGTCATTAATTTCATTAAGGGGAAAAGGGAATTGAATAATAATCATTAATTGGGAATGAAACGATATTGATTGAGACTTCCTGCTAGCTGTTTGATTCCCAATAGATAGTAAAATACGAGGGGAAGGAGGCAATCAAATAGCCAAAGCTGAACCAAAGACAAACCTCTCTCTATAGAAAACATTCAACTTGACTTTGCTTCAAAATCCCAATCACGGAATTGTACTTTTCCCCCAACAAACTAACGGAATAACAATAACTTAACTACAAATAGTTAAGATATCATACTAAATAATTTATCATCCTCTCACTCACATAAATGCTACAGATTAATGATTACGTAACTATCAACTGTATGCCTAGAGATGATGATGATGATTATGATGATTATGATGGTGGTGGGTGGGTGGGTACAGTAATAGTAGTAGAGTAGGTATATTATTATTAATAATAATAACTCTAGACCAGCCTACATATTATGGGGAAAGGTATAATTTTTAAAAATTCTTAAGTAAGCACCCACCTACTTGTTTGTATGCACATTGAAACATTTTAAAATTTAGATGTTAGGATCTATTCATCTAATTAAATGTATTTCTTTTGACCATTCAACCACCATGATTTGCTCTTCTCTCATTTAGTGTATAAATTCTATCAGAGTTTATTTATCTATCAAATGTAGGTACATATATGTAGTAGTAGATTAGTGACACGAGATAAAAAATCATTTCCCCCTATCTCTCATTTACTCACTTTGTAATAATAATCATAATCATAATAATAAATAGTGCTTATATTTACACTTAGACACTTAGGAAGGAGCAAAGGAGGATAATGGAGTCGTTAATGAGCCAAGTTTTTTTTCTTAGGCAGGGTTAGTTGTGAGTTGACGTGAGCAATAACATGACATGATTGGATTCCGATGGAATCAATTGAAATGAAATGATATCCAGCGTGACAATGGCCCAGCATGTGAGTAAATGACTCTGTTAATGCACATTACTACAATCCATTAATTTTTACTTGGTTTGCCCTGTGTGTGTCTAATCTTTAATAGAAAAATCATCTATTAACTGTTCACCCGTTGGTGCCTTTGAGTACCTTATGTTTAGTAAGAGCATATCATTCCTATTTCTAATGTTGTTGATGATCGTTGTATAGTAGGAGTAGTTGTGGTTGTGGTGTGATGTGATGTGAGGGTAATAATAGAGCCTAAACTGATGTTGATGTGAGATATTTTATTACGATTATTATTGTTGTGATTTTTTTATATCTTATGACTACAATATATAGTTGGTAGTTGTTCTATTAGGTTTTGGATGGAATGTTGGTATAGATTGAGTTAACAGAAAACCTAAATGTCTTGTCTAATTGAGAATCAATGGTGAGCCCATTAGTCTTTCAATATCCATAGAAAGATATTTGGAAAAAAAGTCCGTAACATAACGTCTTAATCACCACAATAATACAAGGGGAAAATATCATGATTGTCCGCTTTTGCTCCATCATCATCTCATAATCAAAAACATCTTTGAACTCTTTTGATAACTTGGAGTGACAGCCAGACCCACAATTACATACGTGTATAAATATATACATAAACATAACATCATTATTATCAACTTTGATTCTTCACCTTTTCCAAATGCTCGCAGATCAACTCTACTACGGCTTTGCCTGCTTTAATAACTTTCCATTGTATTTTCTCTCTGGAAATCTTAGTCTTATAATTAATCTTTGAATTTAATAAAGCTAAATATAAACTTTGAGAAGTTAAAAATCTCAAGTTATTTTGCTTTATAGAAAAAAATTCTTTATAATTAGTGGCATTGACACTTTTTACATTCTCATTCGTCAAGGGACTAATAGTCGCTTTTTTGTTAACTGCCTTTTGATTTAACACACGAGCAAAAAAAATAAATCAGCCGTCTTCTTAGGAGACTTGAAACTGATAGATAACTCAAGCATCAAATATAAGAATTTGTTACTAACAAACTTGTACCAGCTACTGGTTTGCTTTCCATTATGTGTCATGTTATTCACTAGTAAGTTTAGAGGTTTTGAGTATCTGAAATGAATAACAACAAGGGGAGGGGGATAAAGGATGAAGATTTGGATTTCGATGAATTGTGTATGTGTGAGAGAGAGACAGAACAGTTTGAGATAACTTATTTCATTATTTAGAAAAAGAGTTACGTAAATGGAAGTAAGGGATGAATACATTGATGTGTAATCTTTGTCTAAGTATCGCTTCTGATTGAGCTGAGTGCTTCAATGAATAATCCAAAGTAGATGAAAAGTCGTTTTGTTTCAGGGTGGTGCTAGTCAGTGTAAGCTAAAAAGATGTAGATAATGACGGTGAGAGTCAAAGACTTTGATAGTTAATGGTAAAATCCTGTGCTTGGATTCGAACCCGCCGAAGTGGACCTAAGTGTAAGTGAGAGAGTAATGCAATAATGCATCTCCCGTGCACCGAAACGAGCCATAATGAGATGAGAATGAATTTGAAAACAAGTTTTAAGAAGGAAAGAGACAGGTAGTTCGGGTTCTTCTTAGAAGAGAAAAACAAGAGATCAAGACTGGACCAATTACATGAGATGATACCTTTTTCTGAAGCTAGATCATTCATGAAGTAATTATAATTGTGTGTACATAATAATAAAAAACTAATGGGATAATAATATTATAGTCTTTGAGAGAAGGAATAGTTAGTAGTATGTGTAGCTGTTGGGGAAAACGTCTTCTTTTCATCTCCCGTCAAAACTCCCTTATTCAGGAGGGATAAAATAATACAAGTTGCTTTACCTACTTATGAATTACGAGTAATAATAATAATAATAATAATAATAATAATGTGAAATAATAATTAAGAGATGGGTCAGCCAAGCAAAGCAGGTAGGGTAGAACTCTGTAAGCACAACTGCACGCAATTACACACACCCATCATGCGGAGAAAAACAGGCTCAATTAATTCGGCTCAATAGGAGCTTCCAGTTGATTCCTTGAATGAAATAAAATTAAATAAATAATGAGCATTAAAAAGTTAGCTCATCTGGATTGTACGGGAAACTATTCTATTATGAAGGAAATAGAGTCCTTAATCCTGAGATAGTGGAATTTACGACACGACCTCACGACTCCTCTCCAAGCTCAGCCTCATGTTATGTGTTTCTATGATATTTATTATCACGGTATGATAAAATGAATCGTTTGCAAATAGGCAAGTGTACTTAAATTATTATACCACCACTACCATTATAATACAAGGTAGTCATGGTTCATCTGATTATAATAAGTTAGGCCAGTCACGAGCAGTGGTTGCTGGATATTCCGGATATCTGTATCTCAGAGAGACTTATTACCTTCCATAAAAGACGACTCGGCACTCACTTAATGTTTAATAACCTGTTTAATGGAACACACTGCTTGAAGTGAATACAAAGTTATTTTTAATACAATCAGCTTTCAAGCAGCCAATTTCATTTAAAATGTTCCCTAGGATGGCTAAATATTAGGCTTTCGGCTCTTTTCAAACCTTTCAAGTTAATTTTCACCAATTCCCTTTTATAATATTCAACATTTTCACTCAAATGCCGGGACAAACATGGAAGGAACCTGTTAATGAAATTTTAATGAGAATAACCAAATTGCTTAGGTTATATAGGCACTAGGTTGGCACAACAAATAAATTAACAGTATATAATTTATGCAACTAGTTCGAATGTTCAGCCCATAAGACTTCATTCTTCTGTTTAGGCACTAGCCGTGTTACTCAATGTGTGCGCAAAATTGGCTCTGAAATCTTTATTAATCTGGATAAACACGAAGAAATAATACGGACGATCATATTAATAGCTGACAGAGGACCTTTTAATCACACTAAAACTTTTATGAGCTTAGGGGGCAACAGCTTCTAATTCTAATGTCTCATACGCTTATTGAATTGGGAAAGAAATAAGACATCCTTTTAAATTTCGGCTTAATTAAGTCAGAATTGATTACATACACGCAGAGATCAAAGAAGTGTGCATGGATAAATTACTTTCGCCCTGCAATGGAAATGAGCTGTGAGGAATATTATTGTCATAATTTTTAGACGCTTTATTATTCATTGGTAGGGAACCAACAGTTATTTTTCCCTTTTACCATTTCTATTACACTTGGACTTTCCACACTGATATTTGTTTTAGAAGCATTTCACCACCAGTAGCAAATAGCAATGGGGTAATAAAGAATATGAAATTAGCTAACTCGTATATATAACCAGGCAGAATGGTTAATCTGTCTTTAGAATTTTCTAATACGTCTCTATTAAATAGGCCACGGGTAGTGATGATAATGCTATGTTGATTTTCATTAAGTCAACTTAAGTAATAATAAAGTAAGCTTGGAAGCATACAGGGTGTTTGTCATGGTTTAATGAAATTGTAAGCAGGTGACGGGAATGCTTAGTAAATAAAGCATTAAATCCTGTGATTTGCGACGTAGAATTAATTCTTCTTAAAACTAGGTAAATTCTATAGTTTTAGTATGTTTCAAAATTATAAATATCAGTACGAATTGATTACAAAAAAGCACAGGCTCGGATAAGCGATTTTAAGATATAGTCAATTTAAAAAGAATTAAAAGTTCATAGTTGGCTTTCAAAAATTTTGAGAATTGAGAGACACTTTCTTATTTAAAGAACCCTAAGTACAATGCATATTCATTTGCTATATCGAATCATGTAATAAAAGTATCATCATTTGATAGGAGAAACCTTTCAGTTACTCCATGAGACTAGATATTAAATGATTTTCAACATGATTAATCTATCTAAAAAGCAAAGCCCTGTTAAATATTTTACTAAATAATGCTTCAGGCTCACAGTATTAAACCATTGTTTAAAGCTTTTAGGTATTGATTTACTAATTAATAAGATGGTGAAATAAAAAACACAAACTAATTCAGCAAGTATAAAGGAGCAAAGTTTTGGTCAATATAATATTAAACTGGACTAGGCTCCAGGAAATAACCTTTCAAGACTCTCAAGAGCATATCAACTTGGAATTAATTACAATTCCTTCAGGTAATTTAAAATTGAGTATCAAGGTATAAATTACGTGTTAAAGGACAAATAAAAACGTTGTGATCAAAAAATGCTTGCATGAGTAAAAAGTAACAATTATTGTTTGACTTCGCTTACCACAAGACATGCACAATTAATTAAAAGAACTCAATAAACATGAAATCGTTTACTTCATCCCTTAATGATCCAACTTGTCTTTTACTGCATTTGGATTAAGCATTGACGGCTTCTTGGTGTCGTGTTCTTCTAACTTTTGAACATTGTTTAACTCAACAAAATCTACGAAAAAAATCAAGAATCATTCACATTTACCTCCTGTTCCAAATTCTTTGAAGAATATTCGAAAACTCCTATCGCTAGAACTATATCGTGCAAAGTGTTTCCTTCTTACATGGCACTTAGGGAATTTTTGTCAATTTTCGAGTTGATGTAGGCACGAGTAGAAAAGTATTTAAGTATTATTATTGAAATAAAAAAACCAAACATAAAAAATGCTTTTGATTTCATACAAAAATTTATTGGCACATTTATGGCGGGTTATTATTATTATTACAATACTCAAATATCTTTACGAATTGTAATATTATAAGTAGTTAGACGATTTCACTCTCGCACTATGATGCTCTATTTGGCCTACAGTTATCATAAACGTGGCCGAAGATCAGATATAATACAAGGTAATACGAATACATAACTGTTTTAGATTTTAAATATATCAATATTTACATACAGGTGGGATTATTGGTACGGACGAGACAATATTTATTTTTAACGAAAAGCATTTATATAATACCAAGCTACTAAATTAACAGAATAGTTCAAAAACACATCACAAACAAAATATCACAACAAAAGGATTGTCAAAGTAGTAATAATAAAACAAATTAGGCAAGTTTTTAATAATTAAATTTGAGAAGTATATTTTCAAGCTGTTAAACTTTAGAAGTTTAAATATAATTTTAATATCAGCAATACTTTTATAAATCTTTAGCAAAGGGGAAATGCGTAACAAAAGGGATAATTTGTATGGAGAAAACTTTAACCTAATTTATAATTACCAATTGGGGCTTTGTTGCTTATTTTTAGTCTAATTTTTTGATATGTTATTCAATTTGAATCTTGAGATCCTTAAAAAATCCGGTTTGAAGCAATTAGCTTATCATCAATATCAGTTCCTTCTCTCGAAATAAAATAATTATATGCAAGACAGTTGAGTAGAGGTGAATAGGCGGAACAAAAACGCCTCTATCTAATCCAACTGTATTTTGTATTCCATGAGAGAGCTGTTAGTTAGTCAGATAGAACTTGGAACTCAAAAAAAATCAGGAGGTGACAAAGGGAAGGGTCTTCCCACAGGCAAGACAACTACAAATAGGAACTTTTTAAATCCGGTTCCATGGACTACATCAGATCATGTTCAGATCCACGGATTAAACACTCCGTACAATATTATTATGTGGCTTGACTCTTCCTACAGTTGTAATTAGGTAAAGCCTGGAGATTTTATGGAGTAAACTATTGGTTCAAGTTATTTCTAACTAAATATCTCAAATTTTAGAGAGTTCTTTAATTTAATTGGTAGCATCAATACTGTTGGTATAGTTTTTAAAAATATCATAATATGACATTTAATAACCTATGGTATTTTATCTTTATAATAAATTTCAACTAAATGCTATACAAATAAAACAAAAATATGTTTGGTTTCCTTTGAGTTTCAATTACACAGTTGAGTTTAATTAACGATTTTTTTACAATAAAAATTATCTAATTATTCTTAAACTACGTTAAATTTAACTATATTCAGAGACATTTACACTACACAGCTCTTGGAGACGTTTGCATCTACACGTATCGCCAGACTATAAATTAAGTTACATTTAATACTATCTGAATATTTAATGAGGTGCAAATAATTGAGCACTATTTTGGATTAAAGTATTAAAATTAGCAGCGGCGGCTGCGGCAGCAAAAGCGGCTGCAAAATGTGGTCGCGTGGCCATCTTTATTTTCTCTAATTCGGCTTCTTGAATTCGCTTTGCTTTTGCTCGACGATTTTGAAACCATATTTTGACCTAGAATTAAAAAAGATAATTTTAATTAGTTTATTATACCAAAATTTGAATCATATGTAAATTTTCTTTTGTCTTTTAAATGTCAAATTCCTTAGTTGATTGCCTGCTATGATATAAAACTTTAATACCCCATGAATCTAAATCTATCGTCTGAATACAAGTAAGTATTGACAACGAGAAGTAACTGATTAGCTTTAAAAATTAGGTAATATGATTCTATAAACGTAGTTGAGTAAATACAAAGAAGGTAATAAAATACATTTAAAAGATTGTCATAAGCTGTGCATAAGAGATATAGAAACTACTAGAGAATAAATGCGTAAGCCCCAAATACGACATTTCCTAGTAAGAGTCAATTTGGCTTCATATTCACTATTTAGTTTGTACTAAAATATAAATGAATGAATGGAGAATGTGACATGCACTCAATCAACGGGAGTTGGATTGCAATTAGAAATTAATCAGATAAATAGGTTGTTTTTAAAATATCCAAAGTCAGAAAATATTGATGAGGCCATCGTATCCTTTTGTGAAAATCATCACAAGTATTAAATACTCATTACCAGTGTCCCTTTCTCTGTTTATGTTGTAATATTTAATTCAGCAAGGAGTTAGCAATTTAGAAAATAAAAAACAGAACTTCATCATCATCATCATCATCATAATAATCATCACAGATATAATCATCACCCCTATATGTCAGCTTTGAGTAAGTCGGTTAATTAAATGAATAGTAGGTAACAATAAGTAGTATTAAATTGAGAGAACATGCAACCATTAACTAAGAGTCCAGAGTAAAATTTTCTTTGTTAAAAGCCAATTAAGAATAATATGTTTGAAAAGTAATCGGTATGGTGTGCACAGAAAAATATTGCGATAATGAGCAGTTATCGTAACATAAGAACAGAAAAAAATGTAAGTTTGTCTACGGGATGAGATAGAGACACCACTTTGTTAGTCATCAAAGAATGGTTAAAAGTGGGAACAGCATTTTAAATGCGGATTAATGAGTCCGTCTTAATTAAAAATCTGCCCTTCTCATAATGAACTGTAATTACCGTTTACACAAAGACATGGTTGAGAAAGCTGCATTGTGTTCCTTTTCTATTATATTTTTCTTACATTTTGTGCCAAATTTAGTCCCCACAAAAACTACATAATAAACGACCCTTCTAACCAACTAGCAACTATTATAACGACCAGGTGCACAAAAGTTTGCATGCATTTGGGAAAAAAATAATAATTCCCTTTTGTTCATTACACTACACTATTTCTATTGCTTTATTATTATTATTGTCAATTGTTGAAGTTTAAGCTTTATTAACTGGTCTAATGGACTGTCGCTTAAGCTGTGAAAAAACCTTTAGTGTTTAAGCTATACCTGAATACACATTGATTTATCTCAAGATTACTTACTTACAAAGCTATTTAATTCCTCTTCTTGCATGACAACAAAACACGAAACTTGTCCACAAACTTTTTGGCATCTCAATTCATTTCAGAAAAGAGACATATACCTTTTTGTATAACTCTTTTGCATTGAACCAATTGTACAATTTGATATGTAAAACCATTTGCATTTGAGAACTCTTGGTTAAGTGTTATGCAGAGAAAATTGTACCTTTTGTGTGTTAATTTTATAATAAAAAGTTTTTATTTTTGTGGCAAGCCTCTTTCTTGTTGACTAATTTTAGAATTTTAGACCTCAGAAAGCTCACTGAATGAATATAATTCACACAAGCGGCTATAATAACATATTATTCTATTTATCTTTTCATAATTTCCTTAAATGAATTTCTGCATGTACGTACTCATACCAACAACGGAATAGACTCGTATAAATAACTGTACTTTGCATAAACTAAGCTATCTTCTAAAACTGTGCATAGAGGAAGTGATTTAGTTATAAAATGATGATTAATATAATTGCATTATCCCAAATATGCTATTTAGTCACAGTTCACAAATAATAGTCATATGTCAACCAAAGCGACGAAATAATTTAAAATTAAGGGTTACAGAACTCATTATATATAATTGTTGAGGAATAAAAATACTGTAAATTACGTAGGAAGAGTAAAATATGGGTTTGATTTTTGCATCCAACTCGGGTTTCGAAATGATCAAGGATAGATAAAGACTATATAGTAGTACTGAAATAAAGGTTATGATTTAAAGAATAGAATTAAAAGCAGTATTTTATACTATAAAAGAATGACTTCCGTTGAAATCTCTTGATTTGGCACATCTGTTAATTTAATGATGTGCTAAATTGGATTAACTAAGTATCTAGAATGGCCGACCACCCAATTGAGGCCCTCTTCTTCCTCCTTCTACCGTCAATGACCATTTAGAACAAGGATTTACTATCAGCATCTCATTACACATCATGATCCAGGTGCTCTGGGCGGTAATTATTTACTATTCTATTTGCGACCTGCCCAGCCTCCCATTTATTTTCCACTTACTTCTCAATCTCTCTTAACAACTTTATTTTCTCACTACCTAACCTCTTTGTAGCCATTAGATTTTACCTGACATAATAAGTCCAGCCATTCTGTCCTCCTGGCTACAGAAGAGAGTGGCAGTGGCCACTACTTACATTTACTATTGACTCATGCATCCCTAATTAGAAACCCAAACCAAACCTGAATACTAATATGAAAGAGTAGACCATTAGAGCCAACTATCCAGCCTACTTTAACTTTTAAAATCAGCCTCTGTTCTAGACTACTTCAAATTAGGGTATTAGCATCGACCATGATGAAAAATGGTGATAAAATGATAATTCTGGCTAAAGGTGTGATGGGTGTGACTAGTGTAAAGTATTCTCGAGAGAAGGGATACATTTTTTTCGGAAGTATAAATAATTTAACACCCGTTAGCAATCCCTAAGACATTTGAGACAAAAGTGTTTGGAAATGTTTCGAGGAGATTTTATTAAGCAAAAACTCACCTGGGTTTCAGTTAGACTTAAAGATGATGAAAACTCGGCTCGTTCGGCTATAGACAAATACTGTTTTTCCTTGAATTTTCTCTCCAAAGCTACAAGTTGCTGTGTGGTAAATGGAGTTCTTGGCTTCCTATTTGGTTTATGTTTTCTTAAATGACACTTCATGGGCGATGGAACTTTTGGTGGAGATGGTGAGTCATGAGACGGACCTAAATATTTCCAGAAATTCATATATTAATAACTTTGTACATTGGAATATGCACTTAATTTAATTCTGTCTCGAGAGTCTCGTCTCATTACAGACATTTAAAAGTCTTAGATTCGTTGATGAAACAGTCTTATATAATGGTTGTATTTTTGTACAATCAACAATGGGGTTCTTATTTATTCGTTCAGGCAAATGAGTTGTAATGTAAGTGGTTTATTCTTAATTTTGGTTGAAAATGGTCTAATGCTAATCTTGTTTAAATATAACTGGCTACTACTACTATTGCATTGCCTTTTAAAATCTCTCCACTTTTTCTTCTTAGATTGAAAGAAAGGGCTGTAAAATCTTACATTAAGTAGTAGTAGAGTTTATCTGATGGAAAACTGTACATGATGTTATTTAAAATGCATGGAGTCAGCCAGACTCTGTTCTTTTGCTGGAAAAGTCATGACATCTTGACTAATAAATAAATCTTTTTTCACATCTTATATATATCCTATTTCATCCCAGCTCAATCCCTTCTTTTTGTACTTGTTTATCTTAAACTGTCAGTTCATTTTCCCAGGCTAATCAGTTTTTGTATGCTACATCCCATAAATAAATAGTTTAGCTTTTATTACTCTATCTGATCGTATGTTAAATAAAACAGTACTTTGATGTTTTGTGCAGATTGGAGAGAGATTTAAATAAGAATTATGTGTTAATTTGTTCCGATCAATTAAGATGAGATTCTCTTCTAAATTGCTTTGTACGATAATGCAATTATCCCTAGTGGATTTTTCAAGAGATATTAACTTATTAAACAAAGCATTGGATTAGCATGACGAAAGGACTATAGAGCGATAACAAAAAAAAAATAATTTAGTAGTATTTTGTTGGACTTGATGACCGTTGCATGCCAAACTTTGTTTAGTCTTTGCTCTGTGAGCGTAGCTTACTAAAGCTCAATAACATATTTCTAATTTATTTTAATTATAAGTGATTTTAGTATGAATTATCCCAGCATTATTATAAAACGTTATTTGATGACTGTCGAAAAAAATGTGCATGTCAACCTGGGTAAATGGGCATGACAGTTGCGTTTTAGTTCTGGTTTCGTGGTTATTAAGGAAAAAAGTGTGGTGGTTGTGTCTTATGTATGCATATGGGAATGGATGGATGACGTGTTTGTTTGTGACATGATGCGTGCTTTTAAAAGCTTTTTTTCATAGAATTTAATTGCTAGTAAATGAACGTGTGAAACCGTGTTGACGACTTGATTGTGAGCTCTCGAGATATTTGAGACAATAAGGCTATGAAACTGCTAATGACTCTTGCATGAGTACTTATTATATCCGTAGGCGGGGATTACTTAACAGATGAGATGAGATGGAGTCCGAACTATTCTTCTGGATATAAATTTTTTGTTGGCTCCTCTAAAAGAGATAATGAAGGATCTAGCTAGAATCTAGGAGCACTTTGTATCATCTAGAGTTACTGCTACTTCTTACTACCACTACTATGATGACACATCATTTACAGGACACAACCGAGATGACAATGTCTCATGAGTACGAGTAGTAATAATAATGATAATATTATTAGGAAATAAAAAGATCCAAGAGAAGGCTTAGAGACTTACTGTTAGGACCGTCGTTGAGATGATTAGATGGTGGGAATTTGATCCCTGACCATGAGTGCATGGCAGCCGGATGCGGGAAAGGTAAGCCGGGTATTAGTAAGTTGCCCGGATATGGGAAAGGATATGGAGCGAAAATGGGGTTATTTGGCATAGGTAAAGGTTTCAGCACGGCAGGACTTGGTGGTGTGGCTGGAGGTGACAAATCGTTGAATTCGTGCACTACCATATTATTATTATCTTTATGATGATTGTGATGGGGACCTCCTGCCAACAGAGAGTCCACTGTGAACAAAGATGACTTGGTTGCAGACTTTCCTTCAGATGACCCCGTCTTTGAAGTCAAAGTCGGTGTCATCCTCTTCATAGAGTCAGGACTTGAGGAACGACGATCTCTAGATGGTCTCAATTTGGCCATCCCTGCCTTTCCTGGGGATGAGGATGATGATAACATTTCACTTGCTCCTGTCACACTACCAGATAGTAACTTCAGATCTGATAGCATATTTATTTTCTTTTATTATTACCCTTTCTTGAGATCTACCTTCTATTATTCCTTGTGTGGTTGACGATGAGGGCCCACACAGAAACTCACATAGGCACCCGATCCTTAACAAATTCCTCTCTCCTATTCACTAGTACACTTGACTTTCACCGTTTTACTAATATCTCTCTGAGACTAATCTTTTTTAAAACATATCCCCAACTAATGTCTTTCAAACTGATAGTTTATAGTAAAATCTTCCTTGAATGCTTAGGAAATAACGGGTAAATTTGCGATTGCATTTCTGTCCCGGGTAAAAAATAATGTTTTCACGGGTATATTATCAAGACGAATTATCTTAAGCGTTGAAATAAGACTTCCTTATGCTTGCTTGAAGATCTCTGATAAAAACTGATGTGACAACTCAAGTCTAGGTTGAGGACAATGATTTTCTTCGGAGATCAGATGTAAACTGGTTCAAGTAGCATTATTACTAAGCGTACTTATCAGATACCACTGTTTGTTAGTAAACTGTGAGTTTTTTAGTGAGGACCTCAGTTGGGTCGGACAGAGTTGACTGTTGAGTATTGAACCGAAGAATGGATGTCAACAAGAGTTTCCCTACGGTTGTGGACCAAGACCAAGAGAACGGTGCGGTGGGGCGGGCGGAGAAAATGAGTCTGCGAACCAAAACCTCTTTCTGGCTCTCTATCTATCTATTCCTTTTCGTGGTCCCCACTTGCTGCTCCAATGTTCCTATTCCTGCAACTTCAAACTTTATAATATGACTAGTGATGATGATGATGACGAGGGTTACAGGCTGCTCTCAGTGCTCACAAAGTATTATTATTGTTATTCAGTACTCTAAGGTCTAGGATTATTCTTTTTCTCTTATACTGTCCTCTCTTACCTCTACATTCTCTCAGTGGTCCCTATGACTTCTTGACTTTTGGTTACTTTTGGGTCTTTTCTTCAACTTTAACTGAGCTACGGTTACAACTAGAAAGTCTCAAAGGCTTGTGTTATATGTTAAATCTTTATGTTTCTACCTTTTTAATATTTTGATATTGCTTGTAATACTGGTCCTTTTCTGAAAATATTTCCTTCTTTACCCGATCTTAATTTCTTAAGCTCCAGTGAGTTTACAATATATTCTGTGTATCATTAAGTTAAGAACTGGTGAAGGGAGTTGAGAAATTATTTGGGGACTGTCAGAAAGTCAATAGGTTATGTATATATATGTTGAGGGTTCATGTAGGGATATCAAGAAGTATGTATCGACACGGGTATAAGGGTTCCTTCCACTTCTCTTTAAAAGTATGAAATATACGTGATTGCTTCTGTTGAAAATAATAATTTACAAAGTATTGATTATTATTTAATACGAAATTAATATTTCTGTTGTCCTTGTATAATTTACAAATGTTCCACGTGAATCCTCAAAACAAAGAGAATTAATTGACTTTGATCTTCATTTTCAGTCTAATTTTAAAACTGAAAAATATACTTGTTCTACTCTTCCGTGTTTTGTAAGCTGAATCGTTATAATAAATAGGATTGCGTAGTTTAGACATCTCAGAACCAGTCAGAACCCATGCACTCATTTCGTCTTTGACATTACTATTTCTAAAATTAATTTTAATCCTGAGGGTCACTAGCTTTCTGCCTTAAAAGCTATATAAACGAAGATTTATAACATGGAGTTTTTATGTCTAAAATTTACTCCACAAATGACCAGGATGGAAACATTTGGTCTAAAATTATTTTGAAACTGTGATAAAAAACTTTTAAGGGGCACTATGAAAAATTGTTTTGAATTGGTTTGAGTTAAAACTTATTACAATATTTTAACTCATTGTACTAGAACTTTAAAAAAAACCATAATGGGTGAATATATCGTGTTAAATACTAAGCCCCTGCCCCTACAGACGATGGTCAAAACTTTTACTGGAAAATCACAGCATGAGACACCAAAGCCAATTTTCTTGGTTTTTCTAAATATTTTCATTTTACCTCATAATAATAATTGTTTTGGAAGACAGTTGTGGTCGGCTTGTTTCAGTATATTGATAATTTTCCCTCAATCGTTATTTTGACCCAAGACAAGGGATTAAAGCCAGCCAACATTTAAGACAAAACTAATCGTAAGTACCGTAAAACGCGATTTAGAACCCCCCCCCCGGTTTAGAGCCCCCTCCTAAATAACTCCCCAGGTCTAGCGAC